>CATIWF010081691.1:0-173453 GCA_949630135.1 Balakata baccata | reverse complement strand
AATATATATTTTATTATTTTAAAATAAAATAATAAAATATATATTATTATATAATTATATTAATTTATAAATAATACAGTAAATCAGTTTATCTACAAAATTTTCGAACATTATTACTCGCTTTCGTGGAAACTGCACCATTATTGCTTATTGAGTTTTTCCTTTTTTTCTTTTCCTTTTTTTCTCTGTTGGGTAGAAGAGATGCCTAAAAATTTCAGCCTTTAATAAGTCTCTAACATTTCTAAACTTATTCACACACTGAACACTTTATGAAAAACACATAAAGAAAGTAACATATAATTTTGAACACATAAAGGTGATTGAATGTGAAAATTGGTTTATTTTTCATAATTTTGAGTAGAATTTTTAACATATAATTTTAAATTCCATTAATTTTTGCGACATAAAGGTGTGCTAAATACATAAAGAAAGTAAATGGTAACAGTAAGATCATGATCTAACCATTGAAAAACTATAGTTTCTTTTTATTCAAATTATAGTTAGTACAAATGGGTCATGTGAACATTAAATATAACAATGCTTTTAAAAAACTACTACTTTCTATTCAAATAAAAAATATTAATTAGGAGAAAGTTTTATATAGATGAGATATATCACGTCACTTATAAACCAACTCAATTATATAATAGCATTCATTTAATTATTTTATTTTCATTGCTGGATATGAAGATAAAAATAATATAATTAAATACATATCAACATATATTGATTTTATTGAAAGGGACTTTCGGATTCGAATTCCATTAAACATATTATTGGAAATGAGTAAAAAATTTTAATTATGACTAAATTTTAAATAGGATTAATTCATATCGTAAAAACAGATAAATATATTTAGAAAAAAAAAAAGAAAGTAAACGCTTTATCCAGAGTTTATAGCCAATAAAAATAAATAATTAACTAATTAACCAATCAATTAAGAATGAAATTCAAAATATTCCATTTGATTTTATTTTTATTTAATATACGCTTATTAATTAAATAAATACATCGGTAACAACGGGGATATGGGTCAATGGTGGGGTGTGCTCGTTGAGTCAACGAAGTGGAACTGCGAACCATGTGTTATATTTTCTTTTTTTTTTAAATTAATAAATTGCTCAAAATTTAAAAGTATTATCATATTGGCTGATATTATTTAATTTTTTTATTATTAGAAAGTCTAAATAGCTATGAGTTATATAATAGGAATAGTCATTTCCTTCTCACCATAAAAATATTAAATTTCAGTCAATATTGATAGATATATGGTAAGGAATTGAAGAAATTCAAATTTATGAACAGATCTAGAATTTATTTTTAGTAGAGGTAAATTTAATTTAATAAATAATAAATTAAAAATTATATAAAGATAATCGATGTATAAAAAATGGAAAGTTACAAAAAAATTATGAAATTTGTAATATATCAAAATTACATCATATTCTAAAAAATTTATATCTAAATTATATAAACTTTGATTTTTGAAACAAATTTATCTTTAGTAGTATAAAATCAATCTCAAAACTTAACTAGTATTTACATGGATTGATTGAATGGAAATATTGGTGCTGATGTAAATTAAATATGTTGATTGAATTAAATATATTCAATTATAATTGGATAATTAGACTAAAGTATCAACTATTAAAACTAATTATTTAATTCAGTCAGCATATTTAATTTATATAAGTATTAATTATTTCATTTGGTCAATCCAAGTGAATACTAATTAGGTTGAGAAACTAGTTTTGTGCTATTGAAAGCTATATTTATTTAAAAAATTAAATTTTATACAATTTAAATTATATTTTTTTTAAATTTTGGATATAATTGCAAAATTTGATGAAGTTCATAATTTTTTTTTGTATTTTTCTCTAAAAAACTACTAATAGTTTTGTAATAAATGCATTACTAAATAATATAAAATTTTCAAAAATAAAAAAATTTTCATCGTTAAAAGATAACTTCTAGAAAATATTTTATATAATATTGAAGTAAATATCCTTGTAAAAAATTAATTATTGATATTCTAAAAAGAAAAACAACATAATAAAAACAAATAAATTACTAACATATTAAGAAAGACCAAAAAGTGATATACTTTTTTAATATTTTAATATATAAAATATACAAAATTAAGTTTATCTTTTCTAAGTGGGTTATATATAGAAAAAAAAAAATTCTAAGGATATTTGTAAATATTTTTGGAAATTACAGGGCAAGTGCTTCAATTGCTTCCACCTACCTCTATGCTGCTAGAACAAGAGTTTTAAAATCTCAAAAATAAAAATATCAATCAAGTCATCTATTAATTAACAATATTTAAATTTAATTTGATGATCTGATTAGTTCAACATTTAATTTAATAAAAAATCAAAATAGATGGTCATTCTATGTTTTTTTTTAATAATAGCACAAAATTTATTCATAATAAAGAAATCAATACATACCTATAATTAAAGATAAAAGCACATAGTGAACAACAATTTGGGTCTCACAAACTATAACAAAGGATTTAATATTGATAGAGCATCCAATGTGTTGATACTATATGAACATTACTTAATAGAAAATGATTTTACTTGATAAAATCAATTACTCCTTATATTTCGAAAAGACATACTCATTATTATTTTTACATAAATTAAAAACATTTAGTTAATACAATATGCATAACGTGTTATGAATTTTTTGTTCAATAAATAATTCTTAATTTTTTATTATATGACATAAAAAATTAGATCAAGAATATTATTTTATAGTTAAATTACAGCAAAGTTGCAAAGTATATATGTTTTGATTATTCAATACTTATTCTTTTAATTAAATAATTATCCAATATTCAGTGAAAAAAATTTTAAAAATAATTTTTATTTTATATTTTTATTTCTCTTTACTAACTGATAATATGATAAATATAATATAGACATAAAAGGCCAAATGAATTAATTAGCTCCTCAGGTGTTTACAGTGCGATACGATTTATCTTTTTAAATTTAAAATCAATGTAATTAAGCTTTTAAAATATAGCTTTGTTAGTACCGTCAATCTAACTTCGTTGAGCTAACTCGATTTTTCTTTTAACCTATTAGAAATTGATATATATTATGCTTAAAACGGTTTCATTTAATCAATTAAAAAAACAAAAGGGTTAAATTAGCTCATGAATTATACCTTAAGACTATGTTTGGATTGAAATATTTTAAATGAAATATTTTAAACAATTCATAAATTTATATCAAATTAATCGTTTGATTATTTAAAACGGGTCAAAATCTATAAATTTTAGAAAATCCCTCGTCCACCAAGATCTTTCATTTTTTTAAGTATTTAATTTTTCATCTCCTAAGTGGAAAAATCCAAAATTCATGAATTTTAAACAATGGGAGGTTGTTACCAAATTTTTTTACTACAAAATTGTCTATAATAAATTGATAATATTTCAAAATTATCCTTAATCATAAAAAAAATAATAATTATTTTTCTTTTAATTTCAATTTATTATTATTATTATTATTATTATTATTATTATTATTATTATTATTATCCCTCCCTTACCATTCTATACCTCAATCAGGTAAGACAATCTCTCCATACTAACCAATTAATGTACTTGCGCAGGACTTATTGACAAGCGGCATACAAAACTCATAAAAAGAATAAATGTACCATATTTACATACATGAATTGTACTTTTATTGACCATAAATTGGTACATAATTTATTTACCAATTTAATTTTTTAAAAAATACTCATGATAACTATCATTGCTACTGTCGCTGCTACGCTCCGCTGGTGGAACCACTAAATCTATAACTTTTGACTTCTTGCACTCCACTTTTGTCTTAAAACCAAACATACGGTAAAGAAAAACAACTCTCCCACGTTTTTAACAAAGTAGTGCAAGGTTTATAAAAATAGTTAAATATATTATTTGATTAAAAATTTTCATATATTTATAGCACATTCTTTATAAAAATAAATAGTAAAACATTATTGTAACCCAAAACTTTCAGATCTTTATATGCCATATAACAATGATGAAAGAAAAAATGCACATAACTTTTCAACATATCACCTTAATAAGGTAATAAAACATATACTTCACATATTGATATTAAATCATTTTATATCATACAAAGTTAATAAATATAATAGCATATATGTTTTTACTTGTCTTGTAATACCCTCTCACTTTACCGTATAATAGTAGAGTTAGACGATACTATGTGCCATATTCTGATTATCATCTTAATTTTCTAAAAAAATATATATTTATTTATCTTTCTGTCCATTAATATTTTAAACTATAACTAGGAAAATATAAGGGATACGACTGTTCTTGTAATTTCAATTGCTGATGCAGCCTTACAGTGAATAATTCAATGTCTACATAACCGCATATCGATTTTGCAATTATCATATATCAAATTCTGTGCATTTGCGCTTATAAATATCAGTATCACAATGCTATACGCGTCTTAGAGTTACCTAATTAGCATGCTAACTTGTCTACCTATTATAGTTTAGGATGGGCACAACTCAAAATTTCCATGTTAAATATCACATGACATTCATCTCGAATTTATCACAATATCAATTAAATTAACAATTCCATAAATCATCTAATTTTTAGCTTATAATTTGAATTTCCAAAGTATAATTCAAAGCTCAGCTAATTCGTAATCCAAAAATGATTTATCGTACATATATACATATACTTTGCCTAAAAAAATCAGGCAACATGTATGTATGTATGTCTAAGATAATTATCTTCACGCATTTTTATTACTAAGCTCACTTAATTTAACCTTTTCTAATGTTTATCTGCTTACCATTATATATTGTATTCCCAATTTCTATATCACCGGTTAATATGCCTTATCATGTCATATATTTATAAATATAACCACACTGCATCTCTCAACATCACAACAATAAACAATTTCACAAAATTTATCAATTTATAAAATAAGACCAACAATAACACTAAAAATTATAAGTAATATATTTGCTTTAATGACTATTGTTATAAAGATTGCACAAACCTGATTTAACCTTTTCCTAATCCTTTTAAATAATTAAAATATTATCCATTCAAATAAAGCTTAGCTTTTCTCACGTCAATTATATTTTTGTTCCTGTGTCTAATTACAAACTTGCATGTCTAATGTGTTATTTGAGACTCAGTCCTATTGCATGTTTAACATGATAAATATAATATTCCTTTCGGTGTATTAAAAATGCATTTTCTTAATTTATTGGTTTCGTATTAAATTTATGTGTTAGTCTTGTTAAGTTGTTGTAATATCGTATTAAATTTTTAATTTTGTGTCAAATTTCAGTTTAATCTTTTCTAGCTTTAATTAAAATTCTACTTCACTTCTCAAATTCCTGTCTTTAATCCTCACATACCACTTTCAGCAACCAGCATTAAGCTCATGTACCCGGTTTACATATTTCAACTTTAATTCATATATATATATATATAAACTTTTATGCAAGGCTTCATCCCTTATTCACCTTTCTATATTAAATTACTCAAGTGGGCTTTTCATAGATAACAAATACTTGGGATTAAAATCTTTACACGTAATGTCATGGGCTATACTTCATTTAGTACTTTATGTACAGGGCTTCAACCTTTTCTTTCTGTATAGGGCTTACAATCTTTATTATTATTATTATTATTATTATTATTATTATTATTATTATTATTATTATTATTATTATTATTATTATTATTATTATTATGACCAAGTTAAACATAAACCATACCAGATAAGATTAGTTTAAGTTTCAAATTAAGTTAAGGATAGTCACTGGTTGCTGAAGACAAAGGCTAGCCGAAGTTTTTTTTTTTTTTTTTAATTGTTTATCATTTTTATCAATTTCTCTTAATTTAGTTGAATTTTTATCAAATCTCTTTATCTATTATTTCTAATTGTTGTAAACTTAATGATTCTATTATTTTACTTAACTAATATTCTAATTTTTACCAGAGTTAGTCACTAATGAGGCTATCCAAGCTCAAAATTACAGTTCAATCACTAGTTTTACCAAGGTTCCCATGGCTAATATAAACTTTTTCACTATTTCACCATAACCATAGATTCATCTTAATCCAAATCTAAACTCGAAATTAATGAAGAAAAGTTGTAAAAAGTAATGAATTTGGACTGAACAAATCGAAAGAAGGTTTTAATTTACCTCGTTTTTGCCTCAACCATGGCGTCAAGTCTCACTCCTTTTTCTTCCTTATGGTTTCGGTTTGGCTTCCTTACAATCACATAGCTTTCCTCTCATCATCACTTGCTTTCTTCTTCAAATCCATAGGTTGGCCGAGAGCTCACATGGCCTCCATTTTTTCTTTCTTAATTTGGTTTCGTTGGAAAGTGGCATAAGATAATTGCAGAAGAGATAATAATCCACAGGGAATAGCCTTCTTCCTATGTATAATGATTAAAAAAAATGCAAATATAGGGCGGTGGATATTTTTAATTATAATTAATTAAGTTAATTTTTGGCAATTGTCTCAATTAATTCTCCTAACTTCGTTCTTTTCAACTTAATCCTTTTATTAATTTTCTTTTTCTCCAATTCATGCACTAATTAAATATTTTTTACCGATAACATGTCCTATTAATTTCTCTCTTAAATATACTATCTATTAATTAATTTACTATTTTAATTTCGTTTCGCATTAAATTTCTCTCTTTATTTTTCCTTCTGTTTTAGCCAAATCTCCAATTTCTCTCAATTAATTCAAAATTCAAAATTTATTATTTTTATTTCTTTGATCCAAATTTATATTCAAGTGATTGCGACACTATCGACCCTAGAGCGTGCACCGATTCTAATCGGTCCGGTGCATCCTATTGCAGTATGTTTTCAACTAGGGGTAGAGGTCTAACCTGATTAACGTCACATTTTGCATAAATAGTATTAATATGCATTAAATTATTAATAAAAAATATTGTTTAGCAATATAATTAAATATTATAATGTATAATAATTTTATTTTTTAACTTTTAAAATAATTAATTTTATTTTTTAAAAATTTGTTAGTATGTAGTGGAATTGATTGTATATGTTTAATTAATAATAAATTATCAATATTTAATAAAGGGTAAAATTGAAAATTAATTATTAAATACATAGATTGTAGTTATTGAACTAAATATAAGTGTAAGTTTAAGGGTAATTATATCATCAATATATGAATTTTACAGTTAAACCAAATGATAAAATTTTTAGAATTAATGAATTTCACAATCCATAGATTTAAAATCTATAAATTTTATTAAATTTATAGATTTTAAAATTTCTTAATCCAAATGGAATCTAAAAATGCACATACCCTAAACTATTGATTCAGTACAATTAACCCTTTTATGTTATAATTTCAGTACGAATAAATTTCTAAACTATCACGATTTTTATTAAATTTGATAAAACACGTTGGGTAAACTTAGTTACCAATTACTTAGTTACCAATTACATATTGACATTTAAAGTTTTTTTAGCTTGGTTTAAATTTATTTCTCTTTTTATTTTTGTAAGATAATAAATTATATTAATAAATATGTTAAAAAAAATTAGATGGCCGAGTGCTTGTGCTTCCATAAGTATCACGCTATCACAGAAAATGACTTCAGCAACTTCCCGGTAGGCTGTAGCATATTGCACCAATAAATTCAGACAAAAATGATGCTTTTTTATTCATTAATTATTTAAATTTATATTTTTTTACTATTTGTGAGAAATATTATCTATTTAAATGCATTAACAATATTACTGTTTAATGAACAATGTCTCTGCATTTATTTTACTGCTCCTAAACTCACCCTTTACTCATTCATAAAACGACGTCGGCTCAGATCATATTTGTCAAATTCACAAAAGAGAAACACGGTGCCGTTTTACTGAATAGCAATTTGCATTCTCTCCTCTCCTCCCCTCCTGCCGTCTATCTACAATTCTGCCGCTCTTTTCTCCTCTCACCTTAATTTAATATTATTTGTGATAAAAAGAAGGGTAAGTTATCATGACATCCTTTAGGTTACATTAGTTGGTCTTTTACTGTTAAAAATACATTATAAAATTTTTCAGTTTGGTTTAATATACTAAAAAAATTTTTTTTTTAATCAATTATAATGAAATATTTTATTAATTAGCTAGAATATATTATGTTAATCAACTAAAAAAAATATCAAATATATCTTATTTTTATTTTGATAAATTTAATATTTAGTTAGCTTAAAAATTATATTTAAAAAAGAAGAATAAATTTGATATTTTAATATTAAATTGATGACAATAAAAAAAATTTTGGTATTTTTTTTATAATAAAAAGATAATAGCAAATTTACTATTTTTTAATGTAAAAAATAAATAGAAAAACTAAATAGTATATTAAAATAAACTTAAATGATTTCGTAATATATTTCTCAAAATAAAAAATCTAATTACTGTTAAAAAAAAAAACAATGTTTTATTAGCAACCTATATGTCTATTTACGCCAGCCTAACCCTTATTTTAAGGGCCAGCTGTAGACTTGGTAAGGGTCCAACACCCTTAAAGCTGTTAGAGGCCAGACATGTGGTCAAAAGAATAATTTACATTGAGCTCGAGTCATAATATAAAATTTTGAATAAAGTGTTTTATCTCTTAACAGATACGCACAGATTTATATTACTAAATAGCAACAATTAAAAAAAAAATGATGATTTATAATAAAAATAATAGTTTTTAACACAGGAACTCTTTTTTAAATTGTTTTCTATAAAAAAATATTAATGATCATTTGAATGTCTGAATCTTGTATTAGCTTTTCATATCAAGTATAAATATCAGATCATGTATTATATTAGTTTTAATCATACTAAGTATGAGATATCTAATCAATTTGTTTTTATGAGATGAATAAAGTATTATATAAGATGACATGTGCTTCTTTCAGTTTAATCAGAAATTTTGAATTCAAATTTTAAATATATAACTATTTTAAAATTTATAAAAAAGTGATTTGTCGCATTTGAAATTCTTCCAACCTAAATATAAATAAAATATTATATTGAATATTGAGTTGTAAATGCAGTAATTGTATTCAAACTTTAGAAAGTGAATAAAGTCTCAATTTTTAAAGTGTCTTAGTTGGTTTGTTTGACTACAACCTTTCCTATTTTTCTTTTTTTATTTTTTTTTTATGAAACAATATTTCATAATGTTGTATTAAAAAAAAAAAAAAGTTACAAAGTGGGGGAGAAAACCCAAAACAGAACACGAGAATTAGACGGGCACCATGCGAAGCCAAGATACTCAAACCATGTCGTTATCTTGTAAAAACGAGCCCACTTCTGTAGGAGGTGTACAAAAGTCAACTACGACTCTTCAGTGGCAAGCCACTGAATATGCTGGCGGAGCTGTATTTAATTTTAAAAAAAATTATATGTAACAATATATAAATTTATATTATTTTTTAATATTTATTTATTGTAAAGAATATAAAGAATTTATTTTTTATACTCCCAACTTAAATTTTTATCTTTTCGCTTTCTTAATTTAGAGGTTACGACTCTATTACTAAATTAGCAACTATATTTCCCTCATCCCATTTCAAGTGGTAGGAGCACTAATTTGCCACTTCCTCATCCCATTTCAAGTGTTATTATAATAATTAGAGAAGAAAGATTTAGAGAAAAGTAATTAGAAAGAAAGAATATGCTAAAGTAGATATAAATATAATGGATATAATATTATCTTCGTCCTAATAAATTTGTTCATTTTAGAGAAAAAATTTGTCACAATGATTTTTATCCATTTTGTGAAAATAATGTAAGTTTTTTTTTTTAATTTTTTTTCCAGCTCGCTTTAATAACTACTTCACTATTTTCACACTTTATAAATTCTCAAATTCTATTGATTTAATAAATACTTCACCATTTTCAAACTTCATAAATTCTCCAATTCTATTAATTTTAATAGGGTACTATAATAATATTTTTCTCAACTTTTTTCGCAACACCAAAAATAGATAAATTCATTGAAGAGGAAGGAGTACTAAAAAATAATGGTAAAATTAAAAAAGAAAAAATCATTAATGTTTTCTCATTTTTATTTTAAATGATCTTTCAAACAATCCCAATAATGAGATAGAATGGTAGAAGTCCCTTTTCCACATATTTCAAATTCGACTTTTGAATATATATAACTGTAAAATTTTAAAAGAAAATTTTACTCTTCAATGAGTCTACGGTACAAATTTGGATTAATCTATAAGAATGATTCAAAAAAATAATAATAAATCTTCAAATTAATAATAGGAGTGGTAACAGGATGAGTTTGTCCCGAGTTTTACCACTGCTCCGATCCCAAAACTTATGTCTTGTTCTTGACCCATTCCTTTCCTTAATGGGGAAAATTTTTTTGTTCCCGACCCCAATTCCCAATTTTAATATTAAAACTGTTTTTATTTTTATTATTTTAATTAATTATATGATTTTTTAAATAAAAAAATATAAATTAAATATAATTAATAATTAATAGTATTTAAATTAAATGTAATTTAATTAAAAATAATTTACTAATAAAATTATTATTATTATTATTAATTTAATAATGATGAATTAAATTATTAAAAAATTACGTGCATAGTATGTAAATGATTGTAAATAGGAGAATAGATAAAATGACCTAAAATTATTTATTATTATTTTATATATGACTCTTAATAAATTTCTATAATTTAGAATAAATAAAATATTAAAATAAAATAATATAATAAAAAAAATTATATTACATATTAGAATGGAGAATAAGGTGAGGAACATACATACGGTCCTATTTTTTTTTAAAAAAGTACATACTGTCTTTCTCCGTTCCTGATTAAAAAAGAAAAAAGAAAAAAATCCAGTGTGACATGAAAATAATTAAAAAAAATGAGTTTTTTTGTGCAACCGATATAAATTACACTTGATATTTTAAAATTATTAGATCATTAATTTTTAATATCAATTATTTATTATTAATATATAAAATTAAAAATTTATAATTTAATAGTTGGAAGGCACCGAAATTCTTCTAAAAAATCCACTCCGCCGGGGACACGTTTGAGACGTGCACCAGGAGAATGAGCCACATTGTCATCCTGATTGACAAAAGGATAAACGCCTATGAAGGACAAAATAGAGAATTTCAAAAAATCAAAGCAATAAATGCCAAAAAAGGACAGAATATGCAAGTTGATCTTTAAATTCGTCCCTAATTAGGAGGCAATTTCAACAGGAGGTGCATTCGATCAACAAAATTTTAATTACACTTTTAAATATATTTTATTTTTACTATAAATTTTAATTAATAAAGCTGATTAACATTTTGATATATTATATTTACTATTACTATTATTATTATAATTAAAATATAAAATTAAGTTAATAAAATTAATTATATCTATAGCCATATAAATATCAATAACCATATTAAAATTTTTCAATCTAAATGGTGCATTAAAATAATTATATTTATATTATGAAATATGATTAATTATATTAACTTAAATTTATACTTTATATTATGAAATTAATCATCAAATTAATTATATATTTAATTTTTATTTTAATTAAATTTTATATTGATTAGATTAATGATCATTTTTATATTATTAAGTATAATTAACATTATTAACTTAATTATTATATACTTTATATTAATATATCTATTTAATTAATTAAATATATTAATTATTAATCCATTACTTATATATATATATATTATTTATTAATTTTATTTAAATTATAGTAAAATAATACAAATGAAATCCATAAAAATTTTTAATCAATTGAAATTCTCTCTCATATTTTAATAGTTGAAAGCAATTGGACTTATAATTATCATCTTGGATTTTGCAATTTACTTTGCAAGAGATGGGAATGCTCTTAGATTCCGACTTTGCAGCTAGTCAATTCCCAATTGAAAACAAGTGTTCAGACTCTACACTGGTCCAGGAAATAAAAAAAATTAAAATAAAAGAGTCCAATTTTGTATTTTTATTTTAAATGAAGTCCATTGGTTATAATTCATATGACAATTTTACGGTAAATTATATTATGATCTCAGTACATAAAGCATTATAGATCTAGAATCTATTTGGCATGTGCGAAATAAATACTCTATTTGAAATTTTTAAATATTAATGGGAGTAAAATGGAGGTGTTTGTTTGGATATTTTTTCTACTATGCTTTTCTTCATATTTGGTGTGATTTCTTGACGTTTGGATGATTATTATTCTCTGATTCTTTTTTCTTCATTTAATATAATTTTGTGTTTTATAAAAATATAATGTTAGTCATTTCAATTTTTACTGTTTTGTTGTTGTTGTTTCGATGTTTTGTGATTTTGTGTTTTCTAATATATTTTGTTTTGTCTCCATTTGTGGTTGATTTTTTATTTGCTTCATAGAGAAGTCAATGGATATGAGTACTGAAAGCTTAATTGTGGATTCTAATAAAATAATGTCATTTTTTAAATAAAGTAATGTATATTTGCTAATAAACTACTATGAATTTTTTTCTAATAAAATAATGAATTTTTATTTACATAGTAATGAATATTTTTTAATAACCTAATCAACCTAGAGTAGATAAATAATAAATCT
This sequence comes from Balakata baccata, assembly GCA_949630135.1. NCBI lineage: Eukaryota > Viridiplantae > Streptophyta > Magnoliopsida > Malpighiales > Euphorbiaceae > Balakata > Balakata baccata. The sequence goes on along the minus strand of CATIWF010081691.1, from coordinate 160,793 downwards.
ATATTAGTAAAGTATTGAACATTTTATTAGTAACAAACTAATAAACTTTTTCTAATAAAGTAATGAATATATGTCAATAAATTAATGATTCATGAACATGTATTGATATAATAATAAACTTTTTTTAATAATTTGATCAACCTATAGTAAAGAATTAATGAACCTATATTAGTAAAGTATTGAATATTTATTAGTAATAAAATAATGACTTTTTTCTAATAAACTAATAAACTTTTTAATAAAGTAACGAACATTTATTAATAAACTAATGAATATTTTTTTAATAAATTAATGTACATTTATTAATAAGGTAATAAGTGTTTTTTAATAATCTGATTAGCCTATAGCAGATAAGTAATAAACCGATATTTGTAAAGTATTGAAACTAATAAAGTAATGAACCTTTATTGACATAATAATGAATCTTTTTTAATAACATAATCAATCTATAGTAGACAAGTGATGAACCTATTTCAGTAAAGTATTGAACATTTTATTAGTAACAAACTAATGAATTTTTCTAATAAAGTAATGAATATTTACCAATAAACTAATAAACATTTATTGACATAATAATAAATCTTTTTTAGTAACACGTCCGATCTACAGTAGATAAGTAATGAATGTATATTAGTAAAATATTGAACATTTATAAGTAATAAAAGTAATAATCTTTTTTCTAATAAACTTTTTAATAAAGTAATGAATATTTACCAATAAATTATGAATTTTTTTCTAATAAGATAATTAATATTTATCAATAAATTAATAAATTTTTTTCTAATAAAGTAATAATAATTTGATCCATTATAGCATATAAGAATTACTTACATTTGTTGTAAATGCGCGTATTTAAGAAGAGGTGTACGAAGCTTGAGTCCATAATGCTCAGGATCTAGGAAATAAGAATTCATTTTACCCTTATACTACCATAACCATATCTTCCCTACAAATACTAAAAAAAGAGACCAATTCCAACTCACCTCTCTACTTCTCTCTCACCATCTTACTACTCCATAAAACCGCAAAAACAGAAAGAAACAGTGTTTATTATTTCTATCTTAAATTCAGATCCCAAAAATGTCAAACAACAATATCACAGAAGAGAGATCAATGGAACCAAATAGCGAATCGGACCCACAAGAGAAGGAAATGAAGAAGATGAAGGAAGAGTGGGGAGATTCAGTGGAGAGAATCTTCGAGGAAAAAGAGGTACCCACATGGCAGAATCAATTAACGTTGAGAGCTTTTGCAGTGAGTTTTGTGTTGGCGATTCTGTTCAGTTTTATTGTAATGAAATTGAATCTTACAACTGGGATTATACCATCGCTCAATGTTTCTGCTGGGTTGTTGGGTTTCTTCTTCGTTAAGACATGGACCAAGTTTCTTGAGAAATCTGGGATGTTGAAACAACCTTTTACCAGACAAGAAAATACTGTTATTCAGACCTGCGTTGTCGCCTCCTCCGGCATTGCTTTCAGTGGTACGTTTAATATTTCTGTCCTTTATTTTCATATCTCTTCATCTTCTTCCATATATTTGAAAAAAAAAAAGGAAGTTTATTTCTTTTTGATAATTTTAAACTTTGTTTTGAATTTTGATGATACTAGACCATCCCAACCATCTCCTTATTCGCTTCCTAATTTTATATCATCAAGTAAACTCTCTATCTTTTTTCTTATTTATTTTATTTTTTATTGTATTATTTCTCTTCAAATATAGAAAATGAAAATTAGCTTTTAAATACCTTTTAATAATTTTTTATTCTTTTTCTTATTTTTTACACTTTTTTTTAATTTTTAGATAATTTTATTAATAAAAAAATAAAATAGAAAGTAAAATAAAGAATAATAGTAGAGTGTACACAATTTTCAAGACTAAAATAAGAAATAAATAATCTAATATATGAAATAGAGAAAGAAATGAATTTTTTATAATATGATAGATAATGAAATAGAAAACATTGATGGAGATACTCTTAGAATAGTCGCTTATATATATATATATATATATATATATATATATATAGTGGAGGGATGGATGAGATCGGAATTTGAATTGCTTGAAAAACTCAAATAATAAAATTTATTAAGATATTAATGTTTCCTTAATTTTTTTAAAAAGACACTTACAAAATAATTAAATTTTTTTTTTACTGTAATAAATTTTAGTTTAATGGTATTAGTTTGTAGATCAAAATTGTGATGTCTTAAAATTATATATTCAGTCGGACCACTTATATATTAAAAAAATTTCAAAGGATAATTAAATATAAGCTTAATTATTTAGCAAAAGACATGAATGAATTAATTATTCCTTTCATGTAATAGAAATAGGCATTTTTAGTCCTAATTATATATGTTCTATTTTATTTTTATCTTTTGAAGTATAATTAATTTTTTAACTTAATGAGTTCATTATCAATAAATTTAAACTTTCAATTTTTAATATTCTAATATATGAAAATAAATGTAGGAATGTGAAAAATATAAATACAATACATAATTTTAATTATATAAATTATTTTTTTCTCAAAAAATAATATTAATATAAAAAGAAATTGAACTTTGTTTTGTAAAGGAGGGCATATCTTTTAAATATAGATATAGATTTGAACAAACTAGACTTTTTGGTAGCATTCCTATGGAGATTTGAACTTTTGTGATATGATTTTCCAACTAATGCCAACTTGTGCTTCCTTTTTTTTTAGGAACTTCCTTTAAATAAGGAAATGAGAATCTGCCCCACTAAAAGATATGTTTGTTAGAACAAAAGAAAAATGTACTTGGACTGCAATCCCAAATATATATTTTCCACACGTTTTTTTAATTTTTAATTACATTACTGATAAAATTGATTTTAATTATATTATTGATAAAATTGTAGTTAGAAAGAAACTGGAATTATTGTTGAGTTTCCAAAGGTAAAAACATTTATTTTTTTCAAAAATAGTTTTTAAAATTTTAAAAATTAAAAATATAAAATTTCTTCAAAAAAATATTTTTCCTGAACGCCATACTATGGATGTATTAGATAAATATACAATTATTTTAATATTTAATGTTTCTAGCTATTTTAATATTGTATGGTTTAAAATTTTAAACATGAAACAAGTTTTTAAATAAACATTTATAATACATAGTTATTCTAAACATAATTAAATGCGATCCCTTGAAAAAAACAATAGAAATGTTTCAATCCTTGTAATTTTCTGTTTGATTTTCATCAAACTTCCAGTTGTGTTTTAAATACGAGAAATTTTTAGATAAATTCAATCTATCATGTTATTTATAGATCAATCTAATTACATATGACATGTATATTATATTCACATTAATCAATAAGAATAAAAAAGTTAGATATATTTCTTATATTAGTTTGCAGATAGCGTGATAGACCGAATCTATCTAAAAATTTCTTTCCAAACAAAGCCTTGCTTACCCCACATGAATATCCTTTTATAGAAGCGGGGCTGACTCTCGGAAATTAAATCCCCATCTCCCCACCTCTGCGAGAAAATTAACTATCCTTGCTAGTTTCGCAAGTTTGCGGGCGGTATTTCACTGCCAAGTTAGTTAATGATGTAATATGAATTGGATCCTTTGAGATTTCGAATTCATATTGATAAGGCAAGTGGGCTAATTAAGCATAGTGTGACCAGGAATTAAGGACATTGTTAGATTAAGTCATAAGACTTGGACTTGCTTTTACCATAATAATAATAATAATAATAATAATAATAATAATAATAATAATATTTCTCGTCTAGAAAAGATAAGACTTATTTTCTATTTTTATCTATCCGCATATGTTATTTTCTTTTTTTAAAATATATTTATTATGCTCAATTACAATTTTACCCTTATTATGACATCACTTATATCAATAAAAAATTATTTTTTTCTTACTATTATTTTAAATTAGTCATAAAATTTGTTTGCATTTATAAAAGTACTCGAGTTACATTTCCAATATAATAATCAATTAAGGGCTTTTTAGGAAAATGTTAAACAAAAATTATTAATTTAACTAAACTAATTAATTTTTTAATATGCACTAAGTTTATCTTTTCCGAACAAAAAAAATAGTAGTAGTAATAGTAGTAGTAATAATAATAATAATAAGGGATAGGGTACAATGCACTGAGTTTGTTCTGTTTCATTATTTAGCTTTTTAAAATATTTTTTAAATCAGTTTGATCTCTTTACATTTTAAAAAGATATGATCTTTTATTTTAATGTTAACATTTCATTATGTCATGTGAATATTCTGATATGGCACGAAGAAATGTCAGTATTAAAGCGGGAAATTATGTCTTTCTTTGATTCACATAACTTCTTACATCTTTTTAAACTGTTAAATATAAAAGGCTGGAAATGACTAATAATAATAATAATAATCACGTGAGAACATGTGCGTTAGAAGAAAAGAAATATTTGACCTCATCCCAGTTTGTTGACGATTGAAATTTTAGCCAATACATTGAAAAATAAGGAACACCTTAGAAAAAGGTAGCTTTTACATTTATGGATTTGCAAATTTTAAGAATTCAATCAGAAAAAAAAAAATTTATAATAGAAAAATACCAAAATTTTAAGAATTTTTTCAAAAATTATATTGATCATTTTCGATGAGTCATAAATTAGAAAGATAGAGGTGAAATGTCATATAAAATGTAGATATTTTTTCTTTCACTGAAAAAAAAAAATATTGTTATTAATAAATATATATTGCTTCCTGAATAGCTTCTTAGTTGTTATTAATAAATATGCAAATGGGCATTATAAGCTTTTGCTCTTAAAAATTAATTAAGGCATAAGATATATCCAATCCTTTATAATTGTTTGTTTTTGTCATTTTGCCTCCTTAATCGGTTATGGTTTAAGTTGTCTCTTATATTTTGCTTTCGGTTCACTTTGTCCCTTTAAAATTAAAAAATACGATAGATCCAATCACCTTATGGTGATGTGACATATCGAAAAAATACATCCGCCTGTGAAATATACGTGCCGATCAAAAAATATATTATGACAAAATTTAAAATTTAAAGAGGCAAAGTGAAACCAAAACAAAATATAAATGACAATTTGAACTAACAAACCGATTAAGGAGAAAAAACGGCAAAAAAGGGACAATTACAAAGGGTTCAACTTTCTTTCGCCAATAATTAGATATGAAAATACTATAGGCAATGCATGTATTATTAAGTACATATTAGAAAAGAGGCAACTTGCTAGAATAAATATATCTTTTTCCTTTAAACCATTTATAAATTATTTATCATCCAAATTTGCTATACAACTACATAGATTTTTTAACGATGTTCTTCATAATCAATAGAGTATTTTTGAAATATGGATAACTTGTTTATTAATTTTGGATTAAATTTTTACAGGAGGTTTTGGTAGTTACCTCTTTGGAATGAGTGAAGGTATTGCTAAACAATCAACAGAAGCCAATAATCCTCAGAACATTAAGAACCCATCATTGGGTTGGATGATTGGTTTTCTCTTTGTTGTTAGCTTTCTTGGCCTCTTCTCTGTTGTGCCCCTTAGAAAGGTAATTAATTTCCAACCAAACTTTCCATTCTAACTGTGGTTTAAAAAAATAGAATTCTTTCCACTACAGCTGATTTTTTAAATTACTAATAAAAAATAAATTATTTTTTTTTCCAATTTTACTAATCTTGATTTTGGAGAAATGAGTTTCATTAGAGTAGATATAATTTATTATTATTTTTAGTCTTTTTAAAAGAGAATAATATAGTTATTTTATGCCTCATTCTTAATCTTCGTAAAAAAATTTTAAACGATAATTAGGATGGAACAAAAAGAATAATCAATTAGACCTTAATTTACATATAAATTAAGAAATTCAATTCGAATATAATAAAATGTTATATCTATGTTTCAGATAATGGTCATAGACTTCAAATTAATCTATCCAAGTGGAACTGCTACTGCTCACCTTATCAACAGCTTTCATACCCCTCAGGGTGCGAAGTTAGCGAAGTAAGAATTGGACCCATTTTCTAGCTAAGGCTGTTAATTTCTTTCTTATCAGACTTAATTAAAATGAAAACAATGAATTAGTACTTTGATCTTACTAATATATGTTTCTTTATTATAGGAAACAAGTTAGAGAATTGGGCAAGTTTTTCTCTTTCAGCTTCTTGTGGGGTTTCTTCCAATGGTTTTTCACTGCTGGAGATGGCTGTGGATTTGTAAACTTCCCTACATTTGGTCTTCAGGCCTATAAATACAAGTACATATCTTGTTCTCTTTGCTCAATTTACAAAGCATCAAACAATTTTTTTTACTACACTGCATAAGCAAATGAAAAACTAGTAAATGATATGATTTTACCTAAGAGTGTGTGGATGAGTTGACACGAGATTCTTCCAGGTTAATCAGAAGTCTCAAATTCGAACTCTGGATATCCAACTATTTTAAAACTCTTGAGGGAGTCATTCGCTGCTTTTTGGATCCTATCCGGCACACTCTAAATTAATCGGACTAAATTCCTATACTAGAAAAAAAAAACTAGTAAATGATTTTCAGAAAGTACTATATAAGTAGGATGTTTGTTTCTCCATTAGTGCTAATTTCTATTTTTGTCATCTTATTATTTTTTGCCTGGAGACCTGCAGGTTCTACTTTGATTTCTCTGCTACTTATGTTGGTGTTGGAATGATTTGTCCATATCTAATCAACATTTCTCTGCTAGTTGGAGCAATTATATCATGGGGTTTAATGTGGCCTCTCATAGAAGATAGAAAAGGCCATTGGTATTCTGCTGATCTTAGTGAAAGCAGCCTTCATGGGCTACAAGGTTACAAGGTGATTCTTTTCTTGATCAAGAACTAGAAATGATCTGTATTGCATATATGGTCTTATAATCTATTGTTTTCTAAATCATTCTTTCAGGTGTTCATAGCCATAGCTATGATCCTTGGTGATGGGGCATACAACTTCTTCAAAGTTCTCGGCCACACATTATTTGGTCTGTACAAACAATTGAATACTAAAGACACCATTCTTCCGGTCGCCAACGATTCATCTCGTGGGAAATCTGCGGCTGTGTCTTATGATGAACAACGACGAACTGAATTATTTCTCAGAGACCAAATCCCATCATGGGTTGCAATCATTGGCTATATAACAATAGCAATTATCTCTATAATCACAGTTCCTCACATCTTCCACCAGCTTAAGTGGTACTATATTGTAGTCATTTACATGATTGCACCAGTACTAGCCTTTTGCAATGCTTATGGGTGTGGGCTAACAGATTGGTCATTAGCCTCTACATATGGGAAACTAGCCATTTTCGTAATCGGGGCGTGGGCAGGGGCTGCTAATGGTGGAGTTATAGCAGGTTTAGCAGCCTGTGGGGTTATGATGAACATTGTCTCTACAGCATCTGATCTTATGCAGGATTTTAAGACAGGTTACATGACATTAGCTTCACCAAGATCTATGTTTGTGAGCCAAATCATTGGAACTGCAATGGGTTGTGTGATTTCTCCTTGTGTGTTCTGGCTTTTCTACAAGGCCTTTCATGATTTTGGTCTTCCTGGTTCAGAATATCCAGCTCCTTATGCATCTGTGTATCGAAACATGTCCATACTCGGGGTCGAAGGGTTCTCAGCCTTGCCAAAGAACTGTCTCACATTGTGTTACATATTCTTCTTTGCAGCCATGGCTATTAATGCTTTTAGAGATGGAGTTGGAAAGAAGATAGCTCGGTTCATTCCTATTCCAATGGCAATGGCTATTCCATTTTATCTTGGAGGATACTTCGCCATTGATATGTGTGTTGGTAGCTTGATATTGTTCATCTGGCGCAAGGTTAACAAAGCAAAGGCCGACGCTTATGGGCCTGCAGTAGCATCGGGGTTGATTTGTGGGGATGGGATATGGACTTTGCCTAGCTCTATATTGGCTTTGGCTGGTGTGCAACCACCAATCTGCATGAAATTTCTCTCCAACAAGGAAAATTCAAGGGTCGAAGGTTTCTTACATCCTAACTAGGCTTGTAGTTTAATTACTTTTGTTGATTGCCCTTTCTTTTTGTTTGTTTTTTTAATGTGTACTTGTGCTTCTTTTGTGTTTGTCTTAATGCCTTGGTCTGCATCCGTCCCTTGTAGGATTTTTATTTTTTCTATCTAATGACCAAGATCCCCAGTAGGTAAGTCCATTAACATTATAAAATGTTCTCTTCCAAGTTCTGAAAAGTGTTTTATTTTCAGAATTTGAATACAAGACCTGTCAAAGGGGTTAATAACATGAAAATATCAAAATTTGTCATAGGAGTTAATGATATAAATAGTATCACAATTTGTCATTTTATTACAAATTAGTACCAAAATATTTAATTATTGCATTTGGTACCAAAATTTTTAGAAAAATTGTAATATAATAACTGAAGTCAATTTCCGCTGCAATGCATGTCACATGATATAAACTTGCACATCAGCTTTTGTTATCACAAAAAATACATGAAAAAACGACACATTTGAATGTTTAAAGAGATTTTTTTTTTTTAAACATTAAACGTCATTTTTGCAGATATTCGTTATGACAATGTATAAGTTCATGTGACATGGTATGCTAAGTAGACATTTTGGTACTGAAAATTGACTTCAGATACTAAATTACAATATTTTGAAAATTTTTGATACTAATCTATTATAATTAAAAATTTTAATATCAATTTGTAATGGAGTAATATTTTGATGATACAATTCATATCATTAACCCAGTTGAGGGAGAAGAAATGTGAGTATTTTAAACATAACATTTTTCACAAATTTTCAACAATAAAAGTTGCAAAACAACCACACTTGTAATATATATACAATATTAACAAAATAAGGAAGAAAAAATTGCTCCAAACCTTAATTTTTTAAGAATTGTTTTCACAAATACCGTTGGTTTTTATTTTTTTTACTTGTATTTCAGTTCACATTTATTTATGTCTTTCCTCAAATAACTTCAACCTTCCTGCATAGATAAAAAGCCACCGGCATCGGCGTGAGATATCTTATGTGAAACAGGAGAAAAGAAGAGATTCTTGCAAACACCTATATATCTCCATCGCCATTCTACTAGCCTCCTCACGTTCTAACCTCTCTAAATCCTCAAAATCAAATATCGTCGAACACGAGAGATTTCAACGAGAACGATGATTTCAACAGGAACAATTTATTCCTGTTCCCAAGAAGCAACATGGTCATTTTATGATATCAAAGAGATTTGCCCACTCGTGCTTCTCTAAGCAAACCAAATTGTTATGATTCGAATAGGATGGTGATGATGTGTTGCTAATTTTGAGGTTGTTTGAATAATGAAGGCTAGAGAGTTTGCATTGCATGTAAAGAGTTTTCACTATGATCTCCATGGGGACCTAAGATCACATAAAGCAAAAACTGTTTCCGAAACTAAGACTGGGTTTCTAGGTTTTGATGGAAGATTTGGCGCAGCTGGTGCCTGGTAGAGTTATTAGGGATTCAAATGGGAATTGGCAAGGAGGCTTTGCTATGAAGTTGAGTAAATATAGCTCATTCAAAGCAGAATTGTGGGGCTTACTTTGTGGGTTGTAACAAGTATGGGAGAAGGGCTGGAGAAGATTTGGTGAAACTAGATTTTACAATGACAAAATTTCTGTGGAAGTGAAAGTCAAAATATGAATATTGTTATTCTAACATGGTTATTTTATTTCTTTTTATAGTTACTTTAAATGATTTGTTAATTTTTATTTTTTTTATTTCACTTTAATAGTAAGAGGGAAAGAAAACTTGAAGGATATATCTGGATTTCAAATGATAGATTTTAAATAATTTATGAATTTTTGTTAAATTTATTGTTTGATTACTTAAAAAATATCAGAATTTATGAATTTTAGAAAATCGCTAAGGATTTTATTTCCCACCTTTTAAGTGAGAAAGTTCAAAATCTATAGATTTTGATAAATAAAGGATTATTGTGAAATTTTTTTATTTCAAAATTATCTCTAATAAATTAATAATATTTCAAAACTATTTTCAATCCTAAAAACGTAAAAATCATTTTTCTTTTAATTTCAACTAATTGTTTTATTATTATTATTATTATTATTATGCATTTTAAATTTTTTAAATATTTAGTGGAATTGATTATATATGCTTAATTATTAATAAATTATCAATATTTAATAAAAGATAAAATTAAAAATTAAAAATTAATTGTTAAATCCATGAATTGTGATAATTAAACCAAATATAAGTATGATGGTAATTTCATCGTCAATCTATGAATTTTATAATAAAATCAAACGATAAAATTCTTAAAATTCATGGATTTCACAATCCATATATTTTTTTTAAATCCATAAATTTTAAAATTTTTCAATCCAAACAATAGTAATCAAGATAATCACTTTCAATTATTGAGACTTTTTCGTTTTTAAATAATTTGTTTAGATGATTATAGGTTTTATTTGAACAGTGGATTGGGGATTTTTACTCCATAGAGCTGAATGGTGGTGCTAAAGTAATGCTTTAATAAGCACGTCTCCATATAAAAAGTAGCAGTTACAGGGTGGTGCCATTTGCACGTAGCTATAATGTTGATTACGTATATGAACCATTGATCAGTTTGTTGGGGCAAGTTGTGAACCTTGTGATTGTGCCTATGATTATTAAAATATTAAATTTGTAGATCAAATATTTTCTTTTTTTTTTAATCTTAAAATATGAGTGAATTTCACGGACGGTACCTCAATTATATAAATTGTAACAATTCGGTATTTTATAACATAAAATTACATCAGCTTTTATTTTATAACTAAACTAATTTTTGAAATACTTAATTATTATAATTTACATAATTAAAATATTGTTGGTGAAATTTACCCTCAAAGGTTGTACAATAAGAGAATTATAAATTTTTAATTTGATTACATTTCATTCACCAACATCCAATTTTGAATATGTAAACATTAAACATTTATGTAGAAGGTAAACATATAAATTATATGGTACTTATATTTATATAATGAACATATAAATCTAATTTGGCTTCAGCTGAATTATATGTTTATTATATATTGACTATATATGGTTATATCTATCAATACATATAATATACATATAACTTACATACAATCAAGTTATAACAGATGCTACAATTTGAATTTATCTTTGAAAAAAAAATTATATGTTAGTTATATATAAGTCATGTGTACAACAAGTAAAGGAATTGTTCCAAATCAACCTTCAAACGGTGGTTCTTGAAGCTCAAACTGTAACACCCCTTACCTCACTTTAGATTAGCAAAATAAGTGGGCATTACTCACTTATATAATTTTTTTTTTTACAATTTCCATTTCTGGTATTCCTTTTTTTTCCTTGCAAAAATATTTAAATGTCCAAATAAATAATCCACATACACCAAAAATCATTATCTGGCATTTTATAATAAAACATATATTTATGGTATTATTAATATTATAGTATCCGCATTTCACACCCCAATATATATTTTACATGGTAGAAAATCCTTAACTTAATTACGGAAGTTTTTGTTTTATAAAATATACCAAAAATCACTTGGGATTCTAAGCTATTTTGCGTCTGAATTTTCTTCTTCTTCTAACAATTACTTTACTATTTCTAAAACTTTTAGATCTGCATGAAGAAATCACTCGCGTTAAGTACTAGCTTAGCGATGCTTTATATGATAAAAAGCTTACATACATACATATAGATAAATATTCATGTCACATATATATTATAGGTTCACCATCTTTAACCTACTAGTTCATCAATCAAAACATACAAGTTCATCAATCGAAACTTACAGGTTCTTCATTTAATACATAATACTTTATATTCTCATGTATTAAAAAAGTCTTCCAATAATTAAATTTATTCAATATATTTCTTTTTATTTTAGTCAAACCCATAACATCAGGGTCCAAACTCAAAAATAGGAATACAGATTTGCCATTTCCGGCTTTTTAAGTAATGTCATTACTGACTTTATATATTGTGTCATTACTGGCTTTCTTTTTAATTGTGTCATTACTGATTTTTATTAATAATTTGTAGCAGTATTTTATTATTTTATTACTTTTTTCCTGATTGGCATGTCAAACTATCCATTATTCTGGTTAAAGACAAGGTGTAATCAGGCTTATACATTTTTCATTATCATAAACTTATCATTATTATTTTTCTATAAATAAATCGTATATATCATATGTCCACATAATCGCCTAAACCAAAATTCCAACCATTAATACACAATTCCTACCATATGAAAATTATCAAAATACAAATTTACAATACATGGCAGATTCCGGCCCTAAGCTTGGGCCACGATTTCGGCCCACTTCTAGTTTGATTCTATCTTGTGATCTTCTATGAATTTTTAGTTTATTGTCTTAGTTTCATTTTACTAAAAGAATAATGGGAATATGAATTTCCTACCAAAAATTATGGCCAAATTACCAAGTATTGTTCATTAAATTTTTGCCATGGAATTTTCTTGATTCACTTAGGTTCAGGATTTTGTGGTCAATTTTCGACCCAGTTGCCAATCGAAATTCAATTTATGTTTTTCATATCATTTTTAACACTATATATTAGTTGTCATATCCAATTGGTTTTATGCTAATCCGATTACCACATCCTAAGTTATGATTAATTTTGCCAAGATTATTCTAGTGTTTGTGTGACAGGTCATTAATTGACTTCATTGCAAACTAATCAATTTCATAACCTTATGTAATTATGCTATGTCCAAAATTTCCAGATCATACTTGCATACATAAAACTCAACATTACACACCAATTTACCATAAAATATTAAAAACAATCATTTATTTCACATAGCATTATAAAACTCATGTATAACACACAAACTCACAAATTTATGGCATGCAAAATTTTTATCCAAAAAGCACATACTTAAGTAGCCCCAAACCTTATCATTTCTTCACTTGTAGGTGGCATTTTCTTTCCCTTTGTCCACCTCTTGATGAACACTTTTTTGTCCACTTGTTTGGCCTTAACAAAATAATTAAATTTTCATTCAATGTCACACATATAACTAATGCTTATGCATGAATTATATCTAGTGTTCTTATTGAGTATCTACCTCTTTCTATATCTTCATTTCCTTCTCTTATTACCTTATTTATGTTCATCTTAATCCAAAGTTATTCCATCCATTAACACCAATAAAACATCCCACTAACTCAATGATCTTTTTCTTTACATTCATCACATTCTTATTACTAATTCACCATTAATCACTTCTAAGCATTTTTTCCTTAATTTTTCTTCATTGGGAAGCCCCATATCACTCTTTATAAGTCCTATTTCTTTAATTTTCAAGCCACAAAATCATCATTTATAGCTATCTAAGGGTTAATTTCATCACTTTCCTAACATACCAATACTTCTCAATACAAATCACACAACATCAACACAAACCCTAATCTATTAAATCCAATCATATCAATCATCCACAAGGGTCTCAGATAGATAGAAAAAGGTTGAATTTAAAAAAAAACAAACTAACCTTGATGATTCTCTAGTGGTGGCCAAATTTTCCTAAAATTCTTCTTCCTTTTCCACTCTAACTCACTTTTATGGTAGAATTTCCCTAATTACTTAGTTTCTCTCTCTTAAATTCTTCTTTTCCACTCTTCTTGGAAGCTTAATTGAAAGAAAAATAGAGGGTTAGGGATGGTAGAATGGCCGGCCATGAGGGAGAGAAATTGAAGAAGATGATGGGTAAATGATGAATTTGCCATCAAAATTGACTTTTATACCCAAATTAAAATGTGTGGGTCTCACTAATTAGATTAATCTCACCTCCTATTGGTCCATTTATTTGATTAATTCTTAATTATAGAAATTTTTCACTTTGCCCCAATTTTCTCTAACAAATTCGATAATACCGATTTTGTTCATAGGGTGATTTAAATTTTTTCCTAATTCGAACACCAATCTTTTAATTCTCATACATTAATATTCCCACTTATTTTCCCTTATAATTTATCATTTTTTATTGGGTCTGAATTTTAGATTCCGATCGAACCGGTGCACCCAATTATGGCCACGCACGATTGGGGTTTAAATCGCTGGACGTTACACAAACTATCCATCCAAGTTTGTATCGACCCTCTGAGTTTATTTCCGGTGTTAGATTTGAGAAAGGAAGTCGGAAAGTAGGAGAAACGGAGAGGGTAGCTTGACATCCAATTTTTTCGTTTCCTGATCAGCCTTCAAACAGTGGTTTCTAGAATTTAAACTGTCCGGTCTAAGATTTTTGACTCTCTGAGCCCATTTTCGATGTCAAATTTGCAAAAGAAAGCTGAAAAATAGGAGAAACAGGGGATAGCCCTGACACTCAATTTTCTCCTTTCCAATATTACAAATCTGATTGGATTTTGGAAAAACTAATATTATTAGAATGATGAGGAGGTGGAAAACTAGTTATGGTTCAAATTTTGTAATTATCGGAGGTCATTTGGATGTTGAATGTAGTTAGAGAAGAAGAAGAAGAAGAGAAAAAAGAAGTAAAATAAGAGAAAAAAGAAGTAAAATTTAGAGAAAATATTGAGTTATTGGTGGAAAAAATTCTCGAACATTTTATATTTCTGAAAATGAAATTTATATGAGTTAAAATTTTAAATTACCTTGTGAAATGGAAATTTGTATACAAATCCCAATAAAAAATGAATATTATACATATATGGTGCATAATTAAATGGAAGAACACAAGATAAATAAATTTCATGCTACCTAATGTTTTGGGCTAACATAGTGCATGTTTTTAAATTATCTCTGTTGCATTTGATTTTTTTATTTATAATATTTGTTACATAATATTATTTAGAATATGTAATAGCATTTTCCGACTTTATTTCAATTTGTCCAATAAAGTTGATTCTGTTGGAATTACATGCATATCACATATACAAAATGCAGTAGAAATTTAAAATTTTAATTCTAAAGACAATGGATTTGTAACACCACTAGTTAGGACTTAGAATTCTATGAATTATGTTTACTTAGGTGTCATATAAGTGACCAAAGGTTTTGGGATAAGAAAATAGATGAAAAGTGATGAAAATAAAGATATGTGAGAGGGTCACGAGCGTAACCATTATGGTGAGGCATTTAGCCTCCCTTTTGAGAGTCACAATCATGACTCAAGGTGTCACGAGTGTGACATCCCTGATAGATATATAAAATACACGATTTTTAGTAGAAAAACAAAAGAAGCACAACCCTAAACCTTAGCCTCCGTCTCCCTAGAGACCAGAGTTCTATTATAATAATTTCTCCCCCATTTTTCATCAATTTCTTGAGTTAAAAACATTAAACCCCAAGCTAAAACAAAGATTAAACTAGAAAATTGAAGGTTTAAGCTTTGATTACAATTTTTCAAAGTGGATAGCAAGGGAGACCAAAAACCTCCATTCTTCCACTTCATTTTCAGTTTGTCCGAGGTAGCTTCATGAGCTTTAACTTTCTAAAGGTCTTTTCTTACAGCTTAATTGATTAGAACACAATTTGAAGGATTTCCACTTAGGGTTCCGGAACTTCAGTTTGGGCATTCTGCTAGTTCATGTAGAATCTTTGTTTTAGACATGATAATAATGATATTTTTGGTATTATATTCATATTAGGTGAGGAAGGTAATGGTGGTGAAGCCACTAATGCATGAGGGAGTGCTAACAAGAGTATTTATAGCTCCACAGTTCAGGTCTGTACATATACGCATAAAGATTCGCCCTTAATTGCATGTTAAATAATGAATTGATGATATATGCATGTTTATGGGACTATTTTGGTGTGATTTTGTATGTTTAAACTTGTGAAAGGAAAACCAATTTACACTCTGGATATGACTATAAAGTTAATGATGATAATATAGCTTGTGATTCAATTGGTTAATGGAATTGCTAATGTAATTAGGCGTATCAATATGTTAAGAAATCTAAAATAGTTAATGATAAAGTACAATATGACAAATCTTGTCTATCACAACAAGAGATGAATAATGTAATGGTTGACTTGTAAATCAACTACGGGGGAAATTGTTAGTGTACATGTATATGTGTTGAAATATAATTGAATGAAGGAATGAGATTGAAGTGATGATGATATCATGACATGTATTATGATAAATGTGGATAATGGATTGTTAGAGTTTGAGAAAATGGCATAGTCAATAGTATTTGAAGAATTTACATAATATGTTGTATTAATAAACTTGTTTGGCATTTAATAGGATTATGGAAATTCATATTACTTGAAAGTATGTCAATTTTAGTATAAATGGCCAATTGTGACCTTGACATGGTGAAAAATAAAAGTATGGAAATTATCAGATTACGTATGTTTTATGAATTCAAGATGTAATATGCCATATTTATGAGGATTTGAATGTTATGAGCATCATATAGCATGTTAATTATGTATGTTGTTAGGTAAGGTGGCACTTGGATCACCATAGAATCCTTGTGTGTGATTTGGGACGGTTATATGCTGTCTAAAGATGGATACAGGTTGAGAACCATATTCACAATCATGGCTATAGCTATCACGCCAGTGAATCATGCCTCATAATGATACAAAACCATTCACCAATAGGATCACCACTAGTGTCACAACCAGGGTGACTGTTACGGCTGTGACTACTTTGAGTCACGCCCATGACCAAACTGTAACATGCTGAAATGTGTTTTAAATGTTTCTATATGCCATGCTATGGGAGCATACACTTCTTATGATGTTGGATAAGCATGAATGACATGATCTTCAGTGGTATTGGGTTAATATGAGTATGGATGACTCCATGGTAAGAAAGAAAGTATATGAATCATACCAAGTTATTTTATGTATACACATGGTGTATGTTATGAAAACAAAAATTTATGAATGTTAACCAGAATAGCTAAATAGATATAGAACAAATTATAAATGCCCAATTACTTATACTAGACTAGTTGTAGGATAGATTACATGTCATTAAGGGTTGTATACGGTACCGTATGGATTGTTCAGGATATTATTTTATAGGCAAGGTGGTCCAAGATCATGAGAGCGCCCTTGACCCATGGGCAAGGTAGCCCAAGCTCATAAGAGTACCTTTGTCTCTTTTACTAGCAACAATTGTTTCTCGATTAAGTTGGCCCAAGCTCATAAGAGCACACTTGACTTATTAGCTCATGTAAGCTCAATTAATGGATAGAGTATTGGGCGAGTAAATAAAGATAGTTTAATTCTTATGAATCATAGTTAGTTTAATTCTTATGAATCATAGTTTGATATGTAAAAGTGTTGTGTATAGTTATGATGATCGTGATATCGTGTTTATATAATGTTAGGAGATTAAATAAAAAGATATTATGATCTATGAATCACAGTTGACATGCATAATAAAATAGTTATATACATGATGATTGAAGTATCATAGTTTATTAAGTTGTAGATGGCTTCCGCTATCGGGTACACTTATGTTGAGAATGTAAACACTTGCCATGCGATATGTATATGAATAATGATATAATTGAATTCTAACATGAGAACACGATCAAATGTGAGATATTATATGTTTATGATGCCATGATTTGTATGATAGAATTATTATGCTCATATGTACCACTAAATTTTCAATAGTTTAGCATGTGAATTTTCTGCATGCAGGTTTAGAGCTATAAAGGAGGTTGATATTTGCAGAACCCGTGGACTTATTAGAGCAAATTCACTGTGACCTTTAGGTTGGATTTCATGCATTGTTTTCTATTATTTATTCTTTACTCATAATTTGGTAGTTTTGGATATGTAATAAAGGCTTTTTCATGGTTTTAATTTCTTTTTAGTTTTGGATTTGCTAATAAGGTTTTATTTGGGCATGTTTAGCCCTAGAAAAATTTGTAATCATGGTTATGATTACAGTATACAAATTTAACTTAAAGTGATAGATAAATTTTATTATGTCGCATGATAAGACAGGTCAGAATGGTTCATAGTATGAAAAGTTTTTAATTCATACATGATTTTAAAGTTTTATCACGATAAAGTTTAAGTAGCATACTCTTGTATAGTGATGGTTAATATGCTATATAGGAGGGTGTTACATTTTTGGTATCAGTGCTTCGGTTTAAACGGTTCTAGACCTGAGCGAGCATAGGTTTATCATGCATTGCATTCATATGTCTCATCTAACTCTGATATTGACTACTTCTTATCAACCTATAGGCTAGCGAGAGATATCGTCTGAAAACTATAATATGTCCAACGATGGTAACTTCAATAATACCAGGGCATAGCTGTAGCCTAGTATGGCTAGTTTTCAAGGCTCAAACGGTGTGCCAGATTTGAATCAACCTGCTGATCAAGCCAATATGGCCCATAATCCCTTTTTCCAGGAGATGAGGGGATTTTTCTAGCAACTTGTCAGGGTGGTTCCCCTGCAATAGCCTCCTGCTCCACCTCCACCCCCATCTAAGCCCACCATTCAAATTGACAAGCTTAAGAAACATGGAGCAACTATATTCCTAGGCAAAAGGACATGTGACCCTATGGATGCAGAGCATTGGATTGAACATACTAAGGGGGTGTTAAAAGACTTGTAGGTCCTAGAGGACCATTCTAGATTTACCATCTCATTGCTATAGGCTGATGCTTATGATTGGTGGAAGACCATTCTCATAAGACCAAGAGTGGTGAAGCCAGTTACATGGGAATTCTTCTTGGAGAGGTTTAAGGACAAGTATATGCCTCAAATCTATTTAGATGAACGAAAGAAAAAGTTCATGAATCTCTGATTAGGCAAGATGACCGTGATGGATTATGAGAGCGAGTTTACTTGATTGAGTAAGTACGATCCAGATTTAGTCTCTATTGAGAGTAACATGTGCATGAGATTTAAGGATGGCCTTAGCAGTGAAATAGAGGATATTGTCGCATGCCTGTGCCTCAAGGATTATGGTGAGTTAGTTGCTTCTGCCATCACTCTTGATAAGAGAAAGAGGAAACAGGGTGATAAGGAGAATAAGTGGTAATTCAGATCAACACTTGATTTTAAGCATATCATGAGTGGTATCTAGCAATACATCATGACTCTAATTGACTTAAAAGTCAGTGATTTGACTATAAACCTTTCCAAAGACAAATATTCGTGCAATTCATTCTTTTACGATACTATACCTAACTCGGTTTAGAGCATATATTATGTGTTAGCTCCCACTAGACTAACTACGTTACATCTAATCCAAGTGATGTTAAATTTTGTTTTCGAGACTCATTACTCTTACAGATATGTCACTCAAGACTATCTCCATAATATTTTCTCTCCGGTCATAGATTCTCGGGTAATGATCTCAATAAGAGATCGCATATATATACTCTTATTATAAAAAGTGGTGAATTATTTGTTGGCTACTTAATTTTCTTTGAATACCTTAAAATATATCTAATCACACCCCATGAGTGACTTCTCCTGAGACAATAAGGAATGAAATCAAAGTACATAATCAGTATCCAAGATAACCTTGAACACTTCAAATCTAAGAAACTTGCATTAATGCTATGATGAGACTATCACTGACATAGAATAGATGATCCATGTAATGGTATCATAGCAAGTTGTCCAATATACTTGACTATTCTAGTAATCATTCACATATTAACTTTAAACATCTCATGTTTACAGATTACAAGATCTATTGCTTGATTCAATCAATAAGTATAATATGTGTTAGTCTATCTAAATTAACAATATCCCGTTTTATTAATATTATAACTATGGATAATTTAGATATAAACATAATTACTTATGATAGAAATCTCAATATTATATTCACATCATGATTTCCTATCTCAATATCATGATCACATCATGATTTTCTTCATACTATATTTATATCACGGATTTCATAATTCAATTTAAGATCTGATCTATTCATAATTGAAATTAATATAAAATAAATGAAAAAATGCCTTTTATTTTTTCATAGTAAAATTGTATAATAAATGCTAAATATAATTGTCATTAGAACACTTTCCTAATATATTTAAATTTGAGAGAAAAATATAAAAAATGATCCACTCAATACTATGACAATAAAGCTTCACGCTGGATAAATCCATCAAGAGGTATTCCATACTCACGACTTAAAATCGAAACATATTATCTCATCTCATTTCTTAAGAGTTATGATAATAAAAGTTTAATTCTATATTAGAACGAAATTATGAATTCTCTTTCTCTATTCTGTTAATGATAAAAAAAAAAAACTATTAACCTAAAATTCAGATAATTTATTTAAAAAATTCAAAATTCAACTCAATTTAAAATTCAATTTTTAAATTAAAATTAAAAAAGTGTATATATTACAAATCTTACTTGCTATTTAAAATAATTTATTAACTTTATTAATAGTGAAGTACGAAAAAGTATTAGGTTTCATAATGAATTGCTCAAAAAGTTAAAGCACGCCAAATGATTATTATTTTATTATTGAAAAATTACACTTATATTTTTTTAAAATTTAAAAAATATATAATTTGTCTTTTATAGTTTAATATAATACATGAGTACCCATGATATTTAAAAATTATAATATTTATTCCTAAAAATTTGGATATATTGTATTAATATTCTCTTAAAAGTTTAATTTATTTTACTAATATCTCTACGAAACTTGAAATATTATATTAGTATTATTCTGAGAAAAAGATAATATTTTTTACTAACGGTAAATATTTTAAAATTTAATAAAAAGACTATATAGTTTAACAGAAATAAAATAAATGAGACAAATTATATATTTTATTCAAAAATGAACTTATATATTATATCATACTACTAGAGATAAAAAGTAATTTTTCCTTTTATTATCATATACAAATTTAGAGTGAATTTATCAGTAATTATAAAAACAATGTTTAATATAGCGTTTAAAAAAATTATTTTTTATTTTTAAAATTTTGAAAACAGCTTTTTTTTTTTTTAACAAACAAAATAGATATTTTTCTAAAAATAAATAAATAAATAAAAGAAGAAAAATCTAAACCTTACATACACCAACAGCAAACACCCCCCCAAAACCTCTTAAACCCTGATCTAGACCTGAATTTATGCAAATATAGAATCAGAAATAGGGAAGATTCTGAACTGAATATATAAAATTCGCGGTACAAGGCATCTTCAGATTATTCATCGTATACTCGTATACGCAAATGGTGTGGGCTTTGTTTCCCGCCGATCAGCTCTCAGGTCATTTGCCGCTTCCTCTTTCTTCTTCGACATAGCCTTATATCTCAATTTCTTGTGAATTTATGGATTTTTTCTCGATATCCAAAGTGATTTTCATCAATAAAGCAGTTTGATTGACAATTTATTACATGTCATTTCAATGGTGTTTGTTTAGCTTGCAAATGGCAATATATTCTTAATAACAATAATATCATGAGTAATACTAGTAGGAGAATAAACAATTGTGTATTCTGGATTGATTCAGTATATGTCGTTATGCTGTTCTTTCCATAATTATTTTGTTATGTTGATTATTGTTACAGGTGAAGATAAATACTACATCTTTAAGAAGGGAACTTATAAAGTTGGTCGAAAAGGTATTCCCTTGGGTGGTTGTGTAATTTTGCTCACTTGTTGTCCTTTTTTTCATTTTATGGTTTTATTCGTTAATAAAATATGGTCTTGCCCTTTAGCTTCACTGATGAATATACTTGGTTTTAGTAGGATATAGATTTAGTAGCTTGTGCTACTACTTGTGGACCTTTGTACAACTGAGAAATTTGCATGTTGGGTACTTAAGGATGCGATGCTTGAGTGCTTGATTATTGGACTCTGTAATGAGCAACATGCAAGAGTTTGTACTGATTACCTATAACATGAAATGATAAAGGTTTTATGTGTTAACATATGATAAAGCCCATGACAGATACAAATTGCAGTTTCTTTTATTATTTAAATTATGGTCTTGTCATTAATTTATAAGCAAATAAACACTATTATAATTTATAGATAATTATGAGTTAATTGAATTTTCTCCCTACCTGGATTTCACAAGTCATAGTGCCGCTATGTGTCAGGATTCTTTGAACTTGTTATGTGTGTGGAGTTAGATTTAAAATATTTGAAAGTCTTTTTGCTTAATTCTTGATGTTTTCCTTCAAAAGAGTTAAGAACAATATTGTTAACTTCTATGTCAAGCTGTCATTTGTGTAATCATTGAAAAACACTTCTATTCCATTTGCCCAGTAATTCACATCCTAAGAAAGTATGTTTTGAGAACTTCATTAGGTGTTTCATTTATTTTTATTATATTGAACTGAGATTCCCTTTTTGTAGGTTGTGATGTTATTATTAACAAAGACAAAGGAGTTTCTCGAATCCATGCAGAGATAGTTGTTGATGAGATGATTTCATTGAATCCCATGAGGAGCAAATCTGATTGCTCCTCTCAGGTTAGGATTAAGGATTGCTCTAAGTATGGGACGTTCATCAATAGAAATCTTGTTTCAAAAGAAAAGGTCCATGAGTTTCCTAATAAAGAAACAACTTTAAAAGATGGGGACCTGGTTTCATTTGGAACTGGTAATGCAACATACAGGCAAGTCATTTTCTATGTTATTAACCTTTTGGTTCTCCATTTTTCATTTTGTTTGGTTTTTAAGTATATATATTTTAATTTTTCAGAATTTTAGTGGGATTCATGAGCATAAGAAAATTGAATATCCTTGGATGATTAACTCTAGATGGTCACTGCTGAACAATGTCATTTGTTGGTTAAGATCATGAAGAGATACACTGCCATGTTCTTCATCAATGTACATGTAACTAATCTCTTGGATCTAAAATCTGCAGGTTTTCTTTTGTTCCACTTATATTTCTTATGAACTGTTCTGAGTCCTTTCAAGTAAATCATCCTCTTCAAGACAAAGTTTCATCAATTGGTTAGTGAGAGAGACCTTATTTGGCTTAAAATTCTCCATATATATGCTAAAGTATTCTAAAATGTTATTTATTTACACAACATTTCCATTTCTTGGGCATATTTCTGTCTCTATCTAACTAAAATGTTTCCTGATTTTCTGTATATTGGTTTCGGGATAATTATTGTCATTGAGAAAGGGGAAAAAAAAAAGACAAATGAAATGGGTTCTTAAGTTGTACTTTCTCCAATTTATATCAGTATTTGAGCACATATGGTGGTGCTGATGCCGAATATTTTGTGTCGCACTTAGCATAATGGTTGAATATCAAAAGACCATATTTAAAGGGCTGCTAGCCTGTAACTGGTAGTTGAAATGTGCATACCTGCCTAAGATTTTGATGTGCACTAGGTGTTGTCCAGGTTATGAATTCTAAGTCCTGATCCATACCGGGATTAACTATATTAACAAATTTATATCATTACAGTACTAAAAAACAAGAAAATTATCACTTAATCAAATTAATTGACAAATAGCTGCATGTTAATTTTAATAGAACTAATGTACAAGTTATAAAAAAAATTTAAATATTAGGTTATATAATTTAATTTGAGAAAATTGAAAACTAATTTTCGGCATATATGTTAGTCAGGATTGAAATTTTCTACCTAATCTTATAAACAAGTTATTAGTAGAATTCAGTTCTTGATCTTCTCAATCTCAGCTGCATCTATATAGAGAGAAATTTAATGAGAAAGGATAGATGGGAGAATCATTTCCCATGAGTGGCAGTAATGGCATCTATGCTACAGCTAGACTAACAATTCCTACAGGAGAGAAATTCTAACTCCAGAATGTACATCTGATAATTTGTTAAGAAAAGGAGTCACTTGGAACTAACCAAATGCTTTCTCTTGTTGTGTTTAGTTGGTAGAATTACACTTTCATTAATTTTAACTAACATTTATTTATTATCTTAAATATGGTTTTGATTTACATTCATATTACATCTCTTATAATGACTTTGGGGTGGTATTATGTTCAAGGTATGCCATTTATTTTTGCTGTGTAAGTGATAATAAACAAGATATTTTGCAATTTGGAAGTTATATTCCTTTTGATGTTGCTCTAATATTTGGTTAGGCTTTGGTTGGGCTTTAAATGAAAATTAATTTAACTGCATCTCTTATGACTCAGTGTATTGGTGAAAGTGAAACAAAAAAAAATGATGATTGATGATGGCTATGAATTGTGCTGCTTCACAAGATCTATGATGTGATTCAGTAATTTCTTTAAGCACCCAAAGTTTGTTATAGTTTTAATTACTTCTAATGCGAAGTCAGTAATTTCTTTAAAAGTGATTAGTGTGCTATTGCTTATTTTTTTCCATGTCTCCTAAATTCTGTTTTTGTTTGCTAAGGCTGGAGTATTGTTGTTTCTCCATAGAACAACATATAGCTACATTTGCGTGGAAAACTCCTCTTCATCTTTTCATGACGTTTTACATCTATTTCAGAAGCAACTGTTATACTTTTCTTTTTCTTTTTGTTTTATTGCTTAGTTTTAGCCAAGGATTTTGATATGTTATCTCCTTGTCAAAATTTTGACACTTTCTTCTAATGTCTTTTATTTTTAGGCGCTCGTATTACTTTCCAATTCAGTGAAGAGTGCACCCATGTACTTGTTGATGATAAAATATCAGTGAATAATGATGTTATTAATGCCCTTGTGGTTAAGAAACCTGTGATCCTCCTGAGTTGGGCTGAGGTATGTGGTTATGAATCTAGTCATGCTGTTAAGTTTACATATTGGAGTTGAAACCTGTTATGCACTAATTTCTCGATGTTAACAAATTTATGACTTAATAAATGGATGGGGATTTGAAAGGCAACTATTAATTCCTTGATTTATGTTTGAAGGCCTTGTCTTGACAGTTTGCTTGATTTACCTTTGAAGTTTTTATTTATTGATGATATCTTTGTGGCTTATATGCCATATTAAAATATGATAAGTCAAGGCGAAAAGTATGTTTTTTTATGCCTAGAGAATGTCATTTGCATGGACTACTGAATTGTTATGTTTGCATGTACTGGTATCTATCGTGCACTGTTACCAATCATTGCATTATGTTTAGTTAGTTGCAGAAAAAAGCATTGGGACACAAATTCCCAGCTGGAGTTCGTAAGTATCTTCTTGTCTTTGCTATGGTTTTCAGTTAATGCTTGTGTACAGTTTCTTTTTATACATCTGATTGTGCCGATAAAATATCTTATTTCTATATATTTCTCTCAGCTATGTTCCAACATTGACAGTAGATGGTGTACCTATCAAAGTTGCGGACTCAATGACTCGTGCAAATTGTTTAAAAGGATACACTTGCCTACTTGAATCAACAGATATGGTGATATATAGAGTCCATGTCCCTTTAAACGTCTATTCTTTTCCCAGTAATTGAACAATAATTTTTAATGACTCTACCAGGAAAGGGAAGTGTTAAAATGCATAAAGATATCGAAATGTTCCACATGCATAGGAACACTAGGGCATATTTTCAGTTGAGTCCATATGTTTTGTCTTTAACTTTATTGTGGTTCCTTACTATGTAATACTTAGGCATTCATAAAACTTTCAGTTGGTTTGCCTATAAATTTTTTGTCAATGGAATTCTTATTCCCTAGGATGGATATATATTGATATCTGTGGCATGCATATTTCAATCAGTTTTCTCATCATTTGACTTAGGCACCAGCCATCTATAACATTGTTAACAATCCCCTTTACTGACAAAAAAAAAAAAGAATATCTTAAAGTTCTCTCTAGCCCAAACGTTATTCTTTGTGACATCACAGGAAAGAGTAAACACCAATAAGATGCCAAACCTCTTTATTACTATTTTATCTTATCTTACGCATTATATATTCCGAATGCTTAGAATATATGTTAAGGTTAGTTGCCTAGTCTTGGTAACTTAAGCTTCTCCCTTAATTTGCAACTGTGGACTGACTGAGTGGTCCTCTTTGATTCCAAGATCTGTGGTACATCCATTAAAAAGTTACATGTGCAATTTGTCCTCAATGCACATTAATTCGTGAAACATTAATATATTTGGATTCTGAAGGCTATATTTGGATTTTCCTGCTCTATGATTAAATACAGGTATAGACGTTTCATGAGACTCATGGTTTCAGTGTGAGTTATGTGCAAGTTTTACTCTTTATTGAGAGAGAGAATGTAGCTATCCTTTTTTGGGTTGATGGAGGCATGATGGTTGAGATGTGAGATGTGGCTGCTGACTATGTTTAATGAGGATTGAGAGAGATTTATTCATTCATACAGCGGAATTATGTCATTCCCTTCAAAATGCGACGACTATCTGATTGATTAATTGCACAAGTTGTGGTGAATAAATGATATTTTAGAGTGATTTAATTGATATATTTAGACTGGAAATGATTAACTGATGTCAAATTCTGATTCTAATTGAATGGTTGTTTATTCTAATTTTTTCCTTGTACAGTATAAGTTCGGGGACAGTTTGCCATCCTTGTTGGCAGCAGGTGGTGCAAATGTTGTTTTCACCCAAGAATTTTGTTCCAGTAGCCAAGTATGCCATTCAGTCTCTTGATTTATATGTTTCTTTCTACCTTCTTGTTTTTTTATTTCCCAAGTTGAGAGCTCCTACACCTACAAGAATACACTAAGCAGTTTCTTTTTTTTTCCTGAGAAAAACAATGAATTGTACAAAATCCTTTCTGGAGGTGGATTTTGCAGATTTTCAGAATATGTTAAATTCTGTAGTTTACATATATCATTTGGTTGCTCATCTTACTTTTCCCACAATGTAATGATGATTACTATCATCATGATATTATTGAAATATAATATCTGTTGATATTTGATTAATTCGAAATTTGTATAATATGTGCTTGATTTACATGAAGTGAACAGTTGGTTTAGACAAAATGGATTCACTGTGTTTAAGAGTTCTGCAACAATTGTCGAAGTTTTATGTTTAAGTGGATGTGTTGTATGTTTTCTCTTCACTGTTCTAGACACTGATACATATGTTTTTATACATCTATATTGGTTTATTTTATACTTTATAAAAGTCGCTTAAGATATTAGACATTTTGAGTAAAAGTATAATCTTATGTATTTCTGATTAAATCTCAAAAACACCTTTATCAGCTTAAGAATTCCAAAATTCTTAATTTTTCTAGTGTAATGTGTGTGCGTTCCATGTCAAATCTTGGTCATGTAATTTTTTGTTTAATATAGCATATATTGTATTGTATCAACCATGACTTGTCAAGATCTATATGTATATGGGCTCCATCAGTTTTCCCCCACAAGAAGGAAATCTTTGTAGATGAAGCTTTCTGTTGGTTCATTATTGTTTGTTATTGGGTTAGTGTGGTGGGAAGGGGAGAGAGAGAGAACATCAATATTAACTGCCTTGAGTCTTGAACCCTGACGCATGCACTTGTGTAAGGCTATTGCATTGTTAGTTCTGGTAATAGCTAACTTATTCTTTCTGGTTTTGGGTTGCTTAGCCCATTATTTTGTTAAAAATCCTTTTTACCTTTATCCTTGAAATCTGAAGTGCTTCTGCAAAATCAATGTCGGAAGCCTGATGATGTTTTGTTTGGACGGGAGTGATGTGGCTCCATATACCTGTACTTATTCATAGATTCATGACATGCATCATAAGTTCTAGATTTTGGACATATCAAACATTTATACACATAGTTCCATTCTTTTGCCTATTCAACGTGGCATTGGTGTGGTTTGGTGGCTGTATCTTGCAAATCCAGTTTCTCCTTTTTTCAAAATTTTAATTTGAAATCAGGATTTGGATGCTTTTTCTTAGCCAGGAAAATTACTGCATCAAGATCATTTCAAGAAATTATTCGTTGTCTGGAAATTTCAAGTCTATTGAATGCTTATTCTGTAAAACATGAATGGTAACTATGAACCTTTTTTGTTGATCTGTTTTATGTCTTGTAAGGATTATTGATATTCTGGCAGGTTCATCTCCTAATATGTCTTGGACGAAAAACTTCTTGCAGGGTGTAGACTATGAAGAAAATTTTCGAATAATGTGTGTTATCCCTCAAGGGTCTGGTGATAAGTTTGGTCGCTTCAGCAAACTGAGTTCATTATCTAGAGTAAATGAAGTGGATCTCTTATGTGCTGTTATATCTGGATATTTGGATTCATCTAAGTTGGTCTTACCAACCGGTCAGTATTCTTATTTTGCTGAAGACTATTGTGTCTTTTGTTTTTAAATAATAGGTAGAGTTCATATTATAGTATTATGGTTTGCAAATTCTAGGTTCTTCCCCTTTGTTTCTTAATAATATGTCCTTATGGTTTTAAGTGAATATAGTTTTGGTCAAATTATGGCTTAATTTTAATTAATAGCCAATAATTTTTTGTTTGATTTATTATTTCTGTAGAATTTCTTATTTCATTATATTATTGGATTAAGAGGTCTTTAAAATCTTGGATTTTGCAGAATATGGTGTTGGATCAGTTTATAATAAAAGGCAAAAGTGAAAAAAAAATTTCTTTTTCCTTTTTCCTTTTCTTGTCCTTCAGTTGATATAGGACAACTTGCAGGGTTGGTATTTTAAGTTTATATGATGGCTACAATGGATGGAAAATTAGGTAAATTCTCACAAGATGGTTTATGGTAAAAATAAAGAAAAAGATGAAAGGTCTGAAGAATCAGGCATAGAATTTCGTAGGAGTCACACCTAAGGTGGAGTCAAACCTATGGAGAAACAGTTGCTGGAAATTTTATTAATAGTGAAAACTGAATAGAAAGCATTACAACTATACGGTTATTCATGGGCATCCTTGATGTATATGACGTTGGACTTGAACTAATCTCTATCTCTCTATGGATTTGGACCTGCAGAAAACAATTTGGAAAATTATGTTTTACTATATTAATAAGAATCAAATAAGAACTCAACATAAAAATAAGGACTCATAAATAAGCCTAAACTAATATTCGAGGAGGGCTGGGTATTTCAAAATACCCTTGGCAAGAATACCAACCAGCCGCTAATTGATTTAAAATAAACATCATAATTTTTTTCCCGGGTCCTTTTCTGTTTTGTGGAGGTCTTATTTATCCTGTTTTGACAAACATCTATTTCAGAGATCTATTGTTTGTACAATTTTTTAAAATGATTTGACTGCCTTTTCTATGCATTACTGATACAATTTCTATTCGGTTATTTTGCTGATCAAAATTTCGTCTTCTAAAAGTTCAAATCATACCCTGCATTTCTTTGTTATATCAAATTAAATGAATTTTTTTTTTCTTTATGTCCTCTTGCAGTGCTTGTTTCATCATCATGCTCCACAGATGAGACAATAGTAGCAGATTCCAATGACGAAGAAGAAACGACATCAAGTCTTGCTGCTACCAACATCTACAGCATCCAAGCCCCTACACGTGTGAAAAAAGAGGAAACGCCAACAGCTTACCACTGTTCTACTAAATTGGAAGATAGCCATGTTTTGAGCTCTGTAGAATATCATGTTGGAATGACGCTAAAAAGGGAGAAGCTGGAAGAACCTGAAACGACAAATTCTGATATTATTTATACCCAAGATTTAATTATTAGGGACCGGAATTTATCTGCTGCAATCAATTCTACGGAATCTACATGTGATAAAGTGTTAAATTTCAAGCGCTTCAAAAAGGTAATGTTATTGCTTATTCGTCTTTTTCTTTTAACAACCTCAGTGTTTTTCATCCATATTCATGGTTATATTTTTCCCCACAACAGTATGGTTGTGTGCTCATTCGTGTAGATCAACTATTTAACCAAATAAATGCAAAAACACTTAAGAGTAGGATTATTTTAACTTGCACTACTCCTGTCAATATGAGCTACCTAGACTCTTTAAATTCCCTTAAAGGAGTTAAGCAGAGTTTTTTGGTTCCATAGAACTACCAAGGTAAACTAAGATTCTTTATATACATAATCGAAATACACAAAAATTGTAATATAAATAAAAAGTTGATCAGCTTTTCATGTGCTAAAGCTCTAAATGTTGCATTTAAAAGGTCCCTTACTCTCTCCAGGCAAACCCAAAATAGTAAATTAGGTTCAAGTCCCATATAACAATAATAAGTGTAATGATAAAAAGGATGGAAATCAAGTTTTATTGCCTATATAAGATATAATAAATATTTATACTGTGAAACTTGCATATCAAACAAAAGACTTTGTTGTAGGTAGAACTTTATCCTTCAAAATTCCAGTAGCTGCAGGAAAATGAATGATGTCGGAATACAACCAAGAAGTGTAGAAATCGGTTTCTGTTAAGGAGGATATTCTAGAACTATCCAGAACCTGAGTTATTTTGACAGAGTACATTCAACATCCTATGTGGTTCCAAAAAAAGCCAATATTTTGGGATCCAAAGCCCCTTTGAGACTTAGGTTTGGACACTATTCTGTTCGATCAAGTAGATATTTGCAACTGGAATGTTCATTTTTAATCACTTCTATCCTAGAACTAAAAATGTTAGCCTTCAACTTGAAAGAAAAAAAAGGTGAATTGGTATGTTTCTCATTAGGATTTGACAAACTTTGCAAATTTGTATGGGTGGAAAAACAGAATATAGAACTTTATCCTTCAAAATTCCAGTAGCTGCAGGAAAATGAATGATGTCGGAATACAATCAAGAAGTGTAGAAATCGGTTTCTGTTAAGGAGGATATTCTAGAACTATCCAGAGCCTAAGTTATTTTGACAGAGTACATTCAACATCCTATGTGGTTCCAAAAAAGGCCAATATTTTGGGATCCAAATCCCGTTTGAGACTTAGGTTTGGACACCATTCTGTTGGATCAAGTAGATATTTGCAACTGGAATGTTCATTTTTAATCACTTCTATCCTAGAACTAAAAATGTTAGCCTTCAACTTGAAAGAAAAAAAGGTGAATTGGTATGTTTCTCATTGGGATTTGATAAACTTTGCACATTTGTATGGGTGGAAAAACAGAATCCTGTACAGATTCTTATGGAACCTTATTGACAAGTACCATGGGCACATTTTCCAAGCTTTTATGGCTTGAATATGAAATCTTGAAGTTAAGAAACTTTGAAAACACAAAACATGTTATAGTTATGAATTGTATCCGTTATTCGTTTCATAGCTAACAAGGTGCTCTCTTCTAACACTGCTTAAAGAACATCCATTATCTTATCAATCTTACTACCGGGAAAGGCTTCTGAATGAGACAAATAAGGTATAGAAATATTAGACAGGGTAGTTTGAGTGATAAAGTCCCAAAGGATATTTTCACCTGTCTAATCTTCTATGATTTTGACAATCATAGGCTTCTAAAAAGCCATTGACATAGGTTGCCATCCTATGACATTTTTTTTTGTAGATGATAAGCAATTCATTCTTCACCCTATGGCATTTATTATCCATGTGCGATGAGTATTCTCCGGTCAAAGTGCGTTGATTGGAGCAATTACTGTTGTGTTCACATAACACCTGATATATTGTCTAAGACCTTTGGATCTTATAGATAGTCGCACCAATATGTTCAAAATCCTTAACCTGAATAAATTGATTACTTCTTTCAATTCTTTTACGTTTTTATTATCAAACTTTGTGTAGAGGCTTTAGCTAAGATGATCAGTTGGTTGTGTGCTTGACCTTAAGTTTTATTTACAATTTTACCAGTCTGAGAATTTAAGAATGTCAATTTTTCAGCCATGTGTATTCTAACAGGTCATATGCTCCATCTTAAAGTTACAACTAAATAAAATGGAGACCAGAAATGGGTTTGTGTTTGCTGGTCATCTGTTGTGTGGCTGCTCTAAATTCTAGAATGTTCAACTGTGAGTTGGTTAAGGGACAATAGGGAAATAGTTTGGAGTCTGTTATAGTGAAAAGGGTGCTGGTAGTTCTATATATAAGGGCTGGTTGTTTAGAGAGAGGGTATCCAGAGTATTTTGTATTATTGGTCCTAGTGACTATGGGAAAGAGCAAGCCTCTCGAATGTTTGTAATCCTCCATTTTCAGTGCAATTTCAGTTTCTCTTTTGGTTCCATTTGCTGTGATTCTTTGGTTCTTATCAACAGGCTCACATTCTACCTTGTGCTCTTACAGAAAAATATTCAATCAGGGAATAGCTTCAACAACCTGATTCTATTTGCAAAATGTCCATACAAGTTAGATTCCTATTCCTTAGTCAAATAATATTCTCTTATAATCTCTTAAGCTTCATGTTTATAAGTTTGTGTTTATTGACAGAGATTCTGACTATGGGAATCCGGACATGATTGATGCTGTGAAAGCAGAGAAAAAGCGGAAGCAAATGGAAGCTATTGCAGAGGACCTATTTAACAGTGCAAAGGTGATTAACAATTTGAACTTGGAACGAAGATATAATGACAGTGATTCATCTGACATTAAAAATTTGACTGACAAGGTCAACGCAACTTGGTTTTATGTTATCAAAATTATGACATTAAGAAAACTTAGCAACTCAAAATTGCAGGGAAAAAGGCGTGGTGCTGCTGGTACTCTTCGTTCATTTCTTTCACCCGGTTAACAAATGGAGAAATGGTTGAGCATCTCATTCCCCATTGCAAATTGCTAGTGAGCTATGGTCTGTGTTTCCCATCTAATTTACTGTCGATTCATCTGGCACTGGTATTTGAGGGTGTTGAATATCCGTTCAGATCAGCTTTTGCATTTTGAGATGTTCCATTTTGGGTAGTATTAATTTTTTTTTCTTTTTTTTTTTGGTATAGCTATTTTTTTGGTTTACAATTCGGGGAGGGATCGAACTTCAGTTATAGTTCAAGTTGATGGATGAACCTACTGCCAGACTATTAATGTGGGTTCATTTTCTGAATAGTTATTTAATATGCTTTTTCATGTTCCAAAACATTTAATTATCCGTCTACTCCTTTTTTTCTTTTCAATCCTCCTATTATAATAGAGCATTCTAAATCTAATCTTTTATTTTGAGGCTTTTTCAAATTCCCAAGAAAAGAAAAAAACATAACCTTAGTTGTGGCTTTTCATATTCCCATGAGAAATGAACTATTAATTATGTTTGCTCCTTTTCTTTTTACTACCCAATTTTAAAGAATGCTAGTAATAATTTTCTCAATATTTTCCCACATTTGTTCCTTACAATTATTAAAAATTTAGCGACAGAGATATAGTGACGGATTTCAATCCGTTGTAATTAAACCATTAAAAGCTTAACAAAGGAGGCAATATGTCTCTAAACCATTAGAATACAGAAGGATTAAATTGACCCGTCTATTTATCATTGATCCGACACTAATTAGTGATAGATTCTAGTCCTTCACTATTTCAATTTTTTTTTTTTGTAGTAACTCTCTATGGATAATAAATATAACTATTAATGAAGGTGACAATAATGAGCAATAAAATGACGATAATTAAAAATATGTAAATTTGCATAGATTAAAAGAATATAATCTCATTATCTCGAAAATGAATAATATAAATATAATATACCAACAAAAAGAAAAAGAATAGTATAATATATTATACTATATTGTATTCTAATACATTCTAATAATTATATGTATTTATACTAGGGGAAAATGCCAAAAACCTCCTTATGGTTTGATACTTTGACAATTTTAAGTATGAAATTTTTTTTAACAAAAAAAGTCTTGTGGTTAAAACGGTTAACAAAATGGAGCTCCAGCATGAGACAATGTGGCTTTTTTCTCTTTCCTACGTGGCTTCTTTTCCTCTCCTATATGTCATCTTTCCTTTATATCTCTTTACTTATTCTTTCTCCTCCTTTACTTTTCTCTCTCTTTATTTCATTCTCTCTACTCCGTCTTCTTTGTCTTCTCTTCTTCACAGGAAAGAAGGAACACCTAGTGTAAATCGACAATGACAATAAAAACTTGTTGAAGTATGCATCTCATATCTATAATATTTCGGAACACAAGTTACTAGAATTCAGATAAATTCCAAAACACGAACACTTTCGAATCTTCCTTGGATGAACTTTGGATGAAGAGAAGTTTAGAGAAAAAATTATGCAGTATTTTTTCAGTTTCTTTTACATTTTGTAACTTGTGATTAGTGGGGAAGGAAGCCAATTAACTTTTCCTTTTTATACCTAATTTACATTTGGGCTCCATTGGGTCAAGTCAACATGAACAATCTAGACCTATAGCCCAACACCTAGAAAAAGAGAAATAACAGGCTCTAGTCCGCCATTGTTCCTCTACTGTGTTGCACACATCCATCAACCCACATCATGTCATTGGCTCTCAAAGTGATGACATCTTCATCAAAAGAAGCAAGAGAGAGACAAAAAATCTAGTAGCAGAAAGAGGAAAAATGATAGCAGTAGTAGGTAGAAACATTAGTTCTCCTTTTCTTGATTAATTTCTTCTTTTTTTCTTAGAGATTTGGAAAAAATGATGGTGATTTGATTGGAATTTCACGGTGAATGATGAAGTTGGAAATGCCTAAAACTAGTTGTGAGTTCAATTTTTTTTATAAAGAAAAAACTTGGAAGATTTTAAAAGTTTAATTTCATTCCCGCTTGATTGATGGGAAAAGGGACAAACTTAAACTGTAATTTTTTTGAGTAAAAATAGTATTGAATTTGCTGGTTGTTTAATTGTTTTTGAATTGTGGGTGCAATCTTTGGAATTGATTTTAAATTTTTTAGTAAAAATGGTAATGTATTTGTTGGTCAGTGTTCAAAAGGAATAAGATTTTATTTTGAATTTTCCAATAGATTATGATATTTATTTTTCAGTTTTTTTTAATAAAGAAAAAATTTGGAAGCTTTTTAAAGTGTAATACCATAAAATATTAATTTTTTAGTAACTTATGGTTCTTGCATTATGCGGTTTAAGAAGAAAGGGAAAGAGATCGAAAAGGGAAAGAGATCGAAAAGGGAAAAAGGAAGGAGCAAAGATAAGAGAGAGTAAAGGAGGAGAGAGAAAAGTAAAGGAGAAAAGAGAATCAAGAAAAATATAGAAATGAAAGTAGGAGAGAGAGAAGCCACATCAGCTCATATTAACTCTGTCTAGGATTGAAGCTTCGTTTTGTTAGTGGTCTTAACCATAAGACTCTTTTTACAAATATATATATATATATATATATATATATATATATATATATATATATATATATATATATTTCACATACTTAAAATTGTCAAAGTGTCAAACCATAAGGAGATTTTTTGCATTTTCCTTTTATACTATATAGAACTTGGAGAAGTTGGTAATAAGATAGTATACACTAATATATATATATAGGTTATGATATTTATTTTTCAGTTTATTTTTTTTAATAAAGAAAAAATTTGGAAGCTTTTTAATGTGTAATACATATATATATATATATATAGAGAGAGAGAGAGAGAGAGAGAGAGAGAGAGAGAGAGAGAGAGAGAGAGAGGTTATGGTATTTATTTTTCAGTTTATTTTTTTTAATAAAGAAAAAATTTGGAAGCTTTTTAAAGTGTAATACCATAAAATATTAATTTTTTAGTAACTTATGGTTTTTGCATTGTGCGATTTAAGAAGAAAGATAAAGAGATCTGAAAGGAAAAGAGGAAGGAGCAAAAATAAGAGACAGTAAAGGAGAAGAGAGAAAAGTAAAGGAGAAAAGAGTATTAAGAAAAAGATAGAAATGAAAGATGATAGATAGGAGTAAACTCTCTCTAGAATTAAAGCTTCATTTTGTAAGTGGTCTTAACTATAAGACTTTTTTATAATAAAAAAATTTCACATACTTAAAATTGTCAAAGTGTCAAACCACAAGGAGATTTTTTACATTTTTCCTTTATACTATATAGAACTTGGAGAAGTTGGTAATAAGATAGTATACACTAATATATATATATATATATATATATATATATATGAGATATTAGTTCATTCAAACATAAGTTAGTAAATGTACTAATATAATATTAATATAATTAATAAACAATAACTACATACTTAATTTGTTAATATTTATTTACATATTAATATAATTAATTTTAACATAATGTATTGTAAAATTTTCATATATAAACTTATATTATATATTTAAAAATATTACAATATATATTTGAATAATTTAAATAATATTAAAATTATTATATGTCTTACATACTTTTAAATGTATCAAATGGTATCATAAAAAGTTAGGCAAACAAAACTTGTTTATAATATAGTTTTTTCGTATATTAAACATGTTAATAATTTATGATACATATTTATTCGGTTTAAATCTATATATATTTAAGTTTGTATTGTATCATGTTGTGCTTAAAATTACCAACTTTACATCAGGCTTCCATGGTAGAATAATAATTTTTATGAAGAATCAGTCTAAGATAGCTAAGGGAATGTTTTCTCTTGATAACAAATGGAATATGTATTTTTTTTTATAAAAAAAAAAACTAAAAATGCTGCTTCTGGTTTCTAGTTTAAAATCCCAATTTTTAATGGGCAATTTAATTTTTATTATGTACTTTCACCTTTTGTATTAAAATAATTTTTAACTTTTAAATATATATATATATATATATATATATTTCAATTTCATACCAAATATAATATCGATAGAGATTTAATTTAGTTTGATAATGATGTGGCACCATAAACCTTTTTTTTAAATTTGGCATTGTCGACATATATTAATATGTATATACATCATTTAGTCTTTTTAAATAATGTAACGATTTGCATAAAAAAATAATATACTTTAATTTTTGTGCTATAATAAATTTTATTTTTAACTTTTAAATATATATATATATATATTTAATTTCATATTAAATATAGCATCGGGACGAATTTAATTTGGTTTGATAACAATAAGATAAAGAGAAAACTATAATAATAAAAAGTATAAAGAATGGTATGACATGAAGAACCGTTCACCAAAGATAATTGATGTTTTTTATTCTTTTTTTCTCATTGAATTTTAGTTTGATATTTTTCATGATAAAAATTTATGTAATTATATATTATGAGATTTGGTTTGTACTTATCTATTATTGTGAGGTGCAATACCTTGCATTTTGTGTCTGGATGGAGATATTTTTGTGGATAGGTGTTAAGTTTGATTTATATAAAAACACAATGAGTTTACAATTTGATCCATCAGAAACTTTTACAATAATCATGTTTTCTTTTTCTACTTATCAACACTAGATTCTCATTGATATTATTAGTATTGTTATTAAAAAGGTTTGTCAAATGCAAATTATTATCTTTATTTATAAAGTTGCACTTATTTTTTATTATAAATGAATTTTATATTATTATTAAAATTTTTTTTATATAAATGGGCTTTTCTATAAAAATATTTAGTTTAACCCCCATTTTATATAGAGGAATTTTAACCAAATACCGGTTTTTAACTTTTTCTTTTTCACTTTTATTGCTTTTTTTGTTTTTTTTTTCATTTTTGCTGCTTATTTTTTCATCTGTGCAGCTTTTTTTTTTTCAAAAATGCCAAAAATATCTCTGTCTCAATATATTATGCTTCTATTTTCTCGACTGTAAAACTTCCCACTTCTTCATATCTTTTAACTTGTTCTTAAAGTTTTCATGCTCATTTTCTTTGTTAAGGCATTTTGATTCTTTTGGGCTATTAACATTTTCTCTATTCTTGTTTGCTTTCATATGTCTATTGCTTTCTCTCTTTTGTTACTTTTCATCCTTCTCTCATTTGTATTTATGAGTTTCAATAGCTAATACCACATCGAAAAGAGTAAGGATATCTTCTAGTCATATTATTGGAAAGACGAGGAAACCAAGTTTTAAAATTGAAAAGACAATTGTTCCTAAAAAGGGGAAAGCTAGTAAGTTGAAGAATATGGGTGGCAATTCTCTTCTTATATATCAGGAAGAGAGTCAATCAAATGTAAGTTTTCTGGTTTACTTTTATTTTGTCATCTATTTATTTATTTTGTGATTTTTGTGTTGGTGATGATGTTCTTTTTATTGATTTTATTGTGGTTTTGTTTTGGGAATGAAAATTTACATTAAAAAGTAGTTAAAATAAACCTAAGCCTTTTGTGAAATTATACTGATTATATGTTTAGAGTTGAGTGTTTGATATGTGGAATGTTTTTTAAGTAGCATTTATTTGAAGTTGACAGAAAGTATACCCAATGTTTACTATAAATGCACTAGAAATCTTAAACTCTAAACCTTTAATACAAAGTTTACCTAAGGTTTACCTAATGTCTATTTAAAACCTGAAACCTTAAATCTTTAATGGAAGATTTGGTGGAAGTGAAGTATACTAGTGATGAATTTGTTATGGGATATAAGGATAAGAGCAAGTCTCTTAGAAAAGTATTTTGGTGTAAGTGATAAGGTGACCAAGGAGGCTCCTGAGGAGTTTTTTCATTTCCTGAAAATGGCAAAGAAATGAGGATGCTTTAAAGATTGTTGTTCTGTATTTTTTGAAGGGTTTTGTGTTTGTTTCTCTATCCAAGAAGTTAGTGTCGATCGAGCATTTCAATCTTGTGAATAATGATTAGAGCTGGCAATTCGTGTCATGTCATTTAAATGTATTGTTTTCATGTCGTGCAATTATGCTGTTTATAAATTTATATACTTCAACATATAGACGTATCATTTAAATGTATCGCTTCATATCAAATTCGCATTATATAAAATTTATTAAATATTTTATAAATTTTTAAACTTGTTTAATTGTGTCATAAATATATTAAGCGTATTCGTATCGTATCATGAAAAAATATGTATCGTGTCGTGTTGTTCAATAGTGTCGTGTTAAAAATTGTCAGCTCTAAAATAATGATTATGAGACATACCTTTGGGATAAGTTGCTTATTTTGAGACGATTAGATCGCTAAAGGGTAAGATTCACAACAAAGAGAAGTCTGGGTATAAAGTCATTGGTTTTCCATTGGCTCTTTAAGTTTGGTTTTATGAATATGTTGGGGTAGTTGAAGGTAAACTTGCCACTCATGTTGTCGATTTTGTGCCGTGTATTTTGAATTGGTCTTCTTCTAGTACTTCTACTCCTCATGTCAAAGTAATGTAGAGTTCCTTTTTTCAAAAGAGGGCTTTTCTGATAATTATTTTCTTTTGTTTTCCTTTTATTCTTTCAATTTATTGTTTTTTTGTTTGCGTTGTAGATTAAGTAAATTTTTTTCTTTTTTTTTTGTGTGTATATGTGTGTTAAGATTTTGTGTTTGAATTTATTGATTATAATATAAAGTCTTTAAATAATAAAGTATATCAAGTTTTACTCTAGATTTATTTGAACTATACTTAAAGTTTATTCATAAGTTTACTCAAAATTTACTCTAAAGGCTTTACTAATAGCATACCATTGATTTATTTTATATGTTGTTTTTACTATTTATTGATTTCACATTTGTTATTTTGTTGTTTTTTTTTTAGATAAATTTGAAGAGTATTGTATCTACAGATGATGAGAAGAACGAATTAATGGTTGTTGAGCTTTTTCTAAAGACTGTTGTAGTTGTGCAAGAATCAAATCATTTTTTTCTTATTTTGGGAAGAGTGTTGAGATAAGTCTATCTAGTTCTTCTCGTCAATATGATGAGAAGATGTATGAGATATTGAAAATTGTCTATCATAGGCAAATAAGGATTAAGAAGGAGATGAGTGCTCTTAAAGCATTCACTCAAGAGAAGGTGGGTGAGATTTTTACAAGTTTTCAGTCTTTGGAGATAAGATTGATGCTTTGGATAAGAAGGAAGTGGATGGAGATGAAGAAATGAAGAAGAGAGATGAGGGAAGTAGTTCTGATGATAAGGAGGAAGATAATGCTAATAGTGAATAATCTAAAAGTAAAAAAAACTTAAGAGAGTGGAGATGATGAGAATGAGGATAATGGTGATCAAAGTAAAAAGAATGATGATGATGATGATGAGAAAGATAGTTCTGATGATGATGATGATGGTAATAATAGAGGTGATGGTAAATAAGATGTTATTGGTGAAGGTGGTGATAGTGCTGATGTTAGTGGTATAGATAATGTAGATAATATAGATAATGTAGATAATAAAAAGAATGCAGATAATAAAGTTGGTGTTGTTACTATTGATGAAAATTTGGATAAGGATCCGAGTAATCCATTTTCTTTTGTATCTATTTCTGAGAAAAATAAAGATGTTGTTATGGAAGTTGCTGAAAGTCTTCTGGCTATTTCTTAAGTAATGTAAGTTATGGATCTTTTTAATTTTTGTGTTTCATATATTTTTGTGTTAAGTGATTAATGATTGTTTAGTAATTGTTAAACATTATTAAAAGTTTAGTTTATATATATTTATTGGTTATTGTACATATGTTGATTGGTTACTTTAATATTTTTGTACGATGAGAATTTTGGAGATAATAAAGATTTAGTAGAATCATTTTTATTAAAAGTGTCCTGGTTCAAATAGATGAGATTGAAAGTAGTAATCTTGTGCCTTAGGATACTATGGTTGCTGGTTATGCTTCTCAGGAATACACGTAAGTTTTATTTTTATAATTTAGTCAATGGCTTTTCAATTTTTACTGAGATTTTATGCATGTATACCTTTGTCTATCCAATATTTACTTTAGATTTACCATAAATTTATCTGAGATTTACCTAAAATATGTTCATTTCTACCAAGTTTTACCTATGATTTAGCCAATGTTTACCAAAAGATTTATCCAAAATTTATCCAATGTATACTTAATACATAAGTTTTAGTCAAGATTTACTTAAGGTATACCTATTCATACCTATAATTTACCTAAGATTTACCTAGTTTATGTTTTGTCAATGCAAACTTTATATGATATTTACTGTATGTTGATTTTACATTTGTGTTCTCATTTTTTACTTTTTCGGAATGTTGGAGCATATTTAAATAAAGACTTAAAATCTTTTTATGATGATATTGTATTTGAGAGAATTGATTCAATTGTAAAACAATATGTAGATTATGTTAAACCGACTAATAATTTTTTGTTCCCATTTTATTTTATGTTAATATTTTATTTATTATATATTGTGTTTACATGTGTACTGTTATTTTTTAACATGCAGATTGTGTGGATGTTGTTGTTCCTGTTGGACCATCTTTTGTTCTTTTCACTCTAACACCTTACAGCCAAGCAGATAAGAAAGATGCATAAGCTAAAAAATCTAGTGATTCTAATGTCGTTCTAGTTACACCTGCTCTTTAAAAGACATCAAAGAAAAAGGATGTATCAGATGATACATTGCAAAAGAAATGGTCAGAAGTTGGTAATATTTTCAAAAAGAATGTTAAACCAATGTAAACTTTTGTAACATTTTTATTTAATATTTTTTATGTTTCTTTTATTTTTGTGTTTTATTAATATTTTTACTTTTTGCAGTGCTAATAAATTATATAAAGTTGGTGAATATAAGATCAAACTTGGACTAGATATGGGCATTTTTATAGCCTATAAGGAGAGTAGGTTTTACTAGTTGTGCACTATGAATTGTTATTTGCGTGATTCTGTAAGTTTTTATTAATAGCTAATCTTTTTATTTTGTAAGCATTGATTTATTATATAGTATTTTAGAAATATTTACTCTATGTTTGTGTATTATATACTTGATTTTAGCTGAAAGTATACCCAAGATTTACTCAAAGTATACCCTAGATTTACCTATATTTGTAAAAGGTTTACCCGATATATACCAAAGGTTTACTCAAAGTATACCTAAAGTTAACCCTATTATGTCAAGGTTTAGCCATAGTATATCCAAACTTCACTTAAAGTATACCCAAAATTTATCCCTATTTTCCTAAGATTTATCCAAAAGTAAACTAGGAGTTTACCCAAAATATATCCAAATTTCCCCTACTATGCCAAGGTTTACCCATAGTATACCCAATGTTGACTGTGTTAACACTTTTTACTAAACATTTTTTTAATTTTGTGACTTACATTTACTTTGTTTTATTATTTGCAGCACCTCTATGTCATCTTCTATTACTTTAGGAAGAGATCAAAAAATAGAAAGAAATTCCTTGTTAAGTTCACAACTACAAATAGTCATTTCCATTCTCATATTTCTTCATTGTATGAACGATATGATAAACCTACTAAAGATAGATCAATAGTCCCTATGGGTGGCAATGTAATCATTGAAGTTATGTTGGAGCTACACATTTATGAAAATACTTTATGGTTGGAAGTGGACCATGTTATTTTTCTAGTTCATGTGTAGGAGAAACAACATTGAATTCTTGGCAAGCTTAGTTTTGAAGATAGGTGTATCTATGTGTACAATTCTTTGTCTACTACTTAGCAAATGGTTGCTACTAAAAAGGCTATGAAGCCTTACTATGTGATGCTTCTGTTCTTTCTTGATTTGGCTGGTACATATATTGGCAAGGCTAAGGATTATATGAAATATGAGGTCTATGCCAGTAAGAATCCAGAAGATACTTTTAATTTGGTAATAGATGAAGGTTTGCCATAGCAAGAATCAGCATGAGTATTAAATGTTGTTGTTTTTGTTTTGATATTTCATGTGATTGTTTTTGTTTAATTTTTTGTTCAGTGATTATGGAGCATTTGTTTGCTATTTTGTTGAGCACTTTATACTTAGCAAGGACATTACTCTTCAAGTTGCCATTGATCTATATAAAGATAGGCTTATAGTGTCACTATAGAAATATAGTAAAACTAAGTTAGATGGCATAGCCGAAAACGAGGGTGAGGATCGTGAACATAGAAAGTTGAAGGAAATGAGAAGGGGTAAAGTACATAAGAATTGTAATTTTTTTACCCTTTTTTTATATATTATATATAAATATAATAATATCTAACAAATAAATATAATATTTAATGTTGTAAATATCTATATAATACAAATATTTTAACCTAATGTCATAATAATTTATTTATAATACATTATTAAAGTTACTTGGAATATGTAAATTGAAAGATTGAACAAAAAATGATGAGCAGTATCAAACTAACTAACAAATCTGCAATATATAGTTAAATAAAAAAAATTATATTTTGATTTATATAAAAAATACAGAAGATATATTCCCAATATATTTATTGTTGTTAATGTTATAATAAAAGTTATATTTTTATGTTGATATCATATTCTTATTTGTATTTTTTATCATTATTAATCTATTAAAATTAAATATTTCATTCGTTCTATAAAATAATAATTTCTTATTATTAGTCATTATTATTATTTTTTATTATATAATTATTTTTAAAAATTTTTAATATGTTATGTCTTATTAATGAATGTGATTTATTATTATTTTTTATTTTTAATTTGAGTATAACTCTGATTAATGATAAAGTGCCTTAAAAATTAGTGAAATTTATATTTTTTCAGTAATATTCATAGCATTAAATGTAATATAGAATAGAAATTTTCTTTAATGGGATAAAAAATAATAACTACTAATTGAATGTATATATCTTATATGATAATTACGAAATAATACTATCACCGCAGCAATACCACTTATGTAATGTTTATAATTTTTTTGAATATTAATTACTAAAAATATGCGTAGTAAAAAAAATTAAAGAATGTCATAATAAAGTTTTTAATAACATACAAATATTGTTAGAATTTAATGAAAAATACAAATAGATAATATTTTTTTTACCTTTAAGAATATAGATATTACAATTAATCAACTTTCTCTTTACTTGATAAAAGATGCTTCAATTAAAAAATTATTATTTATATTTTCCATGTGTGTTTATTATTACATATTAGATATTAACTTATGCATTGTATTGAAAGAAAAAAATTTAGATAACAATAGAGCAAATAATATAAAATTATGATATACAAAATAATATATAACATAATTATTTTGAGGAACATGAAGAAAAAAAGATAAGAAAAAATCAGTTGAATAATTTAATCATTTTGCGAATCTAATACTATTCATTTTTCTCTTTATTCAACAATTCCACCCTATATATATATTATCAATTTAATTTTTAATTCATTTTTATTTAATAAAGTTTAATAATTGTATATTAATTTAATTATAGTTTTAATTTGTTTAATTTTATTATAGTTTAATGATGAGTGCATTTAATTCAATTAACTGATAATTTATTTTTACACGGTTGTGGTTGACTGGACATAATATAGTTTTAAAATATTAATTTTCAATTATATCCTTACTTTTATTTTCACCTTTCTTTTACCATGCCCTTTTTGTCATTCACTTAATTCACATGTGTGAATCTCCTATGGAGAACCCTATACCATTTTTTGATTGATGTGCCTCTCCCCCTTACCTTTTCTGCCGCACACCTCCTTTTTACTTTTTTTTTTTCTTCATTTAGATTTGTTTCAAATAAAATCTTTATTTAGATTTTTTTTCTCCCATTTTTCTCATTTTCTCTCAGTATTTTTTATTG
Source organism: Balakata baccata (assembly GCA_949630135.1). Classification (NCBI taxonomy): domain Eukaryota; kingdom Viridiplantae; phylum Streptophyta; class Magnoliopsida; order Malpighiales; family Euphorbiaceae; genus Balakata; species Balakata baccata. The sequence continues at coordinate 116,385 of CATIWF010081691.1, read as the reverse complement.
ATTTGCATCTTCTCTTACACTGTCTGTTGCAAATTTTCCTATTCTTACTATCTACTTTGCTCATCTTCTGCATTTAGATTTTTTTCTTACTCTTCTACTTTTTTTGCTGTAAGGTAATTTAAAGATCCATTTTTCTCTAATATTACCGCTTTCTTCTTCTTCTTCTTCTTCTTCTTCTTCTTCTTCTTCTTTCTGCTTTTACATGCATTATTATTCTATTTTCTATTTTTTTAATAAAGATTTATATTTTTTTTGTTTTCTTTGAGATTCATGTTTTGTTTGGCATCTGCTTTTGGAACGGGAATACTAAACAATTCTAGATTGAAGAAGAAAAGATTTAATAAAGGAAGAATTGGAAGCATTTTAAGTTAGGTTGAGAAAAGAAAAGAAAAAGTTTCAAAGAAATTCTAGGGTCGGCTGTGAGAAAAAAGTAAGAAAAGAAACCACTTAAATTTAGGAGAAGGAGTGAAGAATCTGTCACCAGAGGAGAAATGACAGTGTATAGCCGAGTGGGAAAAATAAGTGAGATGGCATCATTCGGGGAAAAGGAAGTAGCTCCTTCATCTCGCATTGTTTTGATGTTTGAAGCAGAAAGCAAAATGACATTATTCTCACAAGTGGAAAAAGAACTCCTACTAATCTAAACAACACTATTTTGGTGTTGATGTTAGAGAATTGCCCAAAAGGCAATCGCCTTAGGCACTTAGTGTATACATTTTTAATAGCATTCTTTTATTAATTTGATGTTTATTTGATATGTGAATTGATAGTGATCTTAAATCAATTAATAAAGTCCTTGATACATAACAAAGCATGAATGAAGTCATGAAGAGATAACGATAATGAGATTCATATCATGTGTAATTATGTTGGTATCTAAATTATCCATATTCATAGGATTAATGAGATGAGACATTATTAATTTGGATAGACTAGCACATGCTCTACTCTTTAGTTGGATCAAGCAGTAGATCTCATAAATTGTGGGCATGAGATGTTTAGAGTTAACACGTTGATGCTTGCTAGGAGTGGTCAAATACATTGGATGACCTGCTATGAGACAATCATATGGATTATCTATTCAAATGTCAATGATTGTCTCATCATAGCAATGGTGCAAGTATCCTTAGACATGAGGTACTTAAGGATATCTTGGATACTGATTATGTGTTTTGATTATATTCCTTGTTGCCTACGGCCTCTTATTGGGATCATTACTCGGAAATCTCTAGCCATAGTGGAAATGTCATGAAGATGGTCTTAAATGACATGTCAAATTGAGTAATGAGTCCAAATGACAAGATCTAATATCACTTGGGATAGGTGTGACATAGTCAGTCTAGCGGGAACTGACACATAGTTCATGCTCTGAATTGAGTGGGGTATAGGATGGTGAAAGGATGAATTGCATGAATATTGTCTATGGATAGGTTCGTAGTCAAACCACTAACTTTCCTGTCAATTAGGGGTCATTATGTGTTGCTAGATACTGCTAATGACTTGCTTAAATTAATTGTTAATTTGAGTGGTCAGCATAACCGGAACATAATGAGTCACACACTTTAAAGATGTGAAAAAGGAATAAAATGGCCTTGGATGTGATCCAAAATAATAATAAATTATTTGGGTTAGTCCTAATTGTTCATACTTCAAAAACAACATGGAAATGGATACAAAACCATTATGTATCATTTTAAGGAGATGACCAATAAGCAAGCTTACATTAAGCGATATGAGATATCTAAATTGCTCTACCACTCCAAGATGGTAGAAGGGAGATATAAAATGCAATATGCATCATAAATAAAAGGAAAAGATAGAGAGACAACATAAAAGGTACTTACTTCCATTATAGTCAGAGTTGCAAATGGAAGTGGAATGACAAAATTTATATGGAGATTTAAAGAAACATAAGGATAAGGCATATGGATGCACCTTCTACTTCAAGTAAATTTGTTAAAGATGATAGTATTGTTTCTTGAAATAAAACATAAGTATTAGACACTACATGTAGGTCTCACATAGACAAGATATGCAAGACCAAATAAACAATAGGTGGCTTAAGAAGGAAGAGTCGAAACTAAACTCATTAGCTATAAAGCAAACGTTGCAACATTAGTTATATAGGCTTAAGTTTCGACACACTCTAGTAAGCTTATTTAAAGGATTAAACAATTGTAGTTTTGTTTTAGTTTATGAATAAAGAATATAATTTTGTTTAATAGTTGAACAAAAATTTTTTATTTGACTATTAAGAACAACTGTTGTTCTATATGGTCAAATGGCATTCTTTATTAAACTAGAATATTATGCAATAGAGTTTCTGATCTTAGAATACTTGATTCTATCATCGATATAAATTTAAAGGGTTGATAACCTAAAACCATAAGTTATGGCATTGCCAACTTGACCATATAAAGGAGAATCACATGACTAAGTTACAAGAGTGTAAACTTGCGGTCATTTGATTATCAATCATATGACACGTGTGAATCTCATTTACTAAGTAAGTTGACAAAATCACATTTTAATGAAAAGGATAGAGAGCTGATGGACCTTGTACATGTAGATATATGTGGACCAATGTTCATGAACGCCATAAATGGTTTTGTATACTTCATTACCCTTAATTATGATTACTCATAATTTGGATATTTGTATATGAAGGGATATAAACTTGAAACCCTTGCAACGTTCAAAGAATTCAAAATGAAGTAAAAAAACAATTCAGTAAAAGTATTAAAACACTTAAATTAGATCTAAGTGAAATAATACTTAAGCTAAAATGTTTCAATGTCATCTAAGAGATTATGGGATTTTATCTCAACTGACTTCACCTTATACACCATGACATGATGGTGTGCTTAAATGGAGAGACCGAACCTTGTTAAACATGGTAAGGTCCATGATAAGCTTTGTAGAATTCCTTAAAGTTCCTTTTATGGTCATGCACATGAGATTATGTTTATGTGATAAATATAATACCTTATCAGTCAGTTGATGTTATTCTATATAAGATATGAAATAATATAAAACTTATTCTTTCATAAATGGAAGTTTAGGATTGTCATGCTCAAGAGAAGTAGATAATGTTGTATTAGTTAAAAGGTAAATCGAAACTAATTCTTATATGTGAGATAACCAATGAGAGTCATTTGGATATCAGTTTTACCATTATTTAGACAAAAGGTGTTTGTTCAAAGTATGTTATCTTTTGAGAGAAATAGTTTTTTCTATAAAAAGATAGTAGGAGCAAGATTGAACTTAATGAAGTTCAAAATATTCAAGCAGACACGAATCAACTAACGAAACCCAAGAAATGTTACTTATGAAGATAAAAAAAAACAATAAGACCTTATGAAACATAAGAGCTTTATAAGTAAAGTAGGATACGAGTTGTTTTCAAGAGATATAGATCTCCTATAAGTGAACAAAAGATCGTATTGCTCATAAAGGATGATGAGCCTACTACTTATAAAGGAGTTTTGAAAAGTTCAAAATATGATAAATGGCGAAAGCCACAAGTCCAAGGTGGATTCTATGTTTCTAAACCAATTATGGACTTTAGTTGACCCACCTAAAGGGACAAAGCTCATTGGATGCAAGCAGGTTTTCAAGATGAAAACCGATATGGAAGGTAGTACAATTGCCTATAAAGCCCAGGTTGGTAATTAAAGGATGCCATAAAAAATAAGAGTTGACTTTGATAAGACCTTTTACTTTACACACTATGTTCAAATCCATGATATCACTCCTAGCCATTGCTACTCATGATGATGAGATTTGGCAAATGGATATGAAGACATCTTTCATTAAAGGAAATCTTACCTATAGATGTGTACATGATACAACCTAAGGGAATCATATCCAATAATGGCGATATAGGATGCAAATTGCAAAAAATCTATAGATGGATTAATGCAAACATCAGGGAGTTGAAACATCCAAATTGATAAGACAATCAAAGAGTTTGTTTTCTAATAATGTGTGGATGATTGTTGTGTTTTCAAGAAGGTTAGTAGGAGTGCTATTGTGTTCCTTGTGAAATATGTGGAAGACATATTGTTTATAGGAAACAATGTCTAAATTTTAAGTTAATCAATTTGTTACTTTAAAATGTTTCTCCAAGAAAGATTTTAAAAGTAACCTACTAGAAGGGGATTAAGATCTATAAAGATAGATCTAAGAGGTTACTCAATCTTTCTTAGTTTACATAGCTAAGATGCTAAAGTGGTTAACATGAAATAGTCCATGAAAGGATCTATTCCTATAATTGATAGGATTACCCTCTCTAAGTCATTACGTCTAGAGACATAAGACAAATGGACTAGCACGGATGAGATTCCATGAGCTTGGGCTATTGGATCTATTATGTACTAAGCCCAATAGATATCAAGCTCTGAGTGTCATGAGTGGATATCAATATGATCTCATAATGGGTTCCCAATGGATATCAAGCTCTAGGTGTCATGAGTGGATATCAATATGATCCTATAAGGGGTTTATAGGTGATTGTCAAGGATATCATTAAATACTTAAAAAATATTAAGGATCATTCTTGATTTAAGGAGAAAGTAAGCTTAAGGTAAGTAGGATTATGGATGTGATCATCCAATTCGACAAGGATAATTAAAAATCCTAGTCATGCTATATGTTCACATCAAATGGTTGTGTAGTTGGTTGGAAGAGTTCCAAACAAGTGATGACTGTAGATTCCACAACTGAAAGTACATTATAGCTTCTAAGGCAGCTAACGAAGCAGTTTGGATAAGTAAAATTCATCACAAGTTATAAATCATTCCTAACATTATTATTCAATATGATTGGAATAATAATGGCGCCATCAAATGACCAAAAGGAATCATGGTCTCATTAAGGATCCAAACATGTACCGAATGTTTCCAATTGATTAGAGAAATCAAATGATAGATATGATGTAATGATAGAAAGAGTTCCCACTAATCAAAAAAATATATAATCGAATCACTAGACTAATATGATAGTTATATCATCGCCTATGGTGTAATGTACAATGGTGATTAGCTACAAGTGACAGATTGTTAGAGATGTACCCAAAAGGCAGTTGCCTTAGGCACTTAGTGTATACATTCTTAATGGCGTTCTTTCAATAATTTGATGTTCATTTGATATGTGAAATGATAGTGATCTTAAATCAATTAATGAAGTTCTTGATACATAACATAGCATGAAGGAAGTCATGATGAGATCATGATAATGAGATTTCTATCATGTGTAATTATGTTGGTATCTAAATTATCCCTATTCGTAGGATTAATGAGATGAGATATTATTAATCCATATAGATTAGCACATGTTATACTCTTTGGTTGGATCAAGTAGTAGATCTCATAAGCTATAAGCATGAAATGTTTAGAGTTAATATGCGGATGCTTGCTAGGATTAGTCAAGTATATTGGATCACCAGCTATGAGACAATCATATAGATTATCTATTCAAATATCAATGATTATCTCATCATAACAATGGTGCAAGTATCTTTAGACTTGAGGTACTTAAAGATATCTTGGTTACTAATTCTGTGCTTTGACTCCGTTCCTTATTACCTCACAGAGGTCGCTCATAGGGTGGTGAATGGGTATAACTTGAGATATCTGAAGGTAATTGGGTAGCCAACAGAGGATTTACTACTCCTGATTGAGGGAGTGTATACCTAAGGTCTCTTGTCGAGATGATTACTAGGGAATCTATGGCCAAAGTGAAAATATCATGAAGATGGCTTTCAGTGACATATCAAATTGAGTAATGAGTCACAGTGACAAGATCTAACATCAATTGGGCTAGGTGTGACATAATCAGTCTAGCAGGAGCTGACATATAGTCCATACTTTGAACCGAGTGGGGTATATGATGGTGAAATGACGAATTGCACTGATATTGTCTATCGAAAGGTTCGTAGTCAAACCACTAAATTTTTTATAAACTGGGGGTCATAATGCGTTGTTAGATATCGCTCATGACTTGCTCAAATTAATTGTTAATTTGAGTGGCTAACATAACCGAAACAAAGTGGGTCACACACTTTAAAGGTGTGAAGGAGAAATAAAATGGTCTTGGATGAGATCCAAAATAATAAAAAAATTATTTGGTATTGGACCATGATTGGATCACAGAAAAAATTTCGAAAAAATCACTCGGAAGGAGTCGTGAGCCTGCCAGCATGCTAAACATGACCAGCGCTACCAATAGCCCTTAATTAGGCAATTTTGTGCTAAATTGGCAAAATTGAAGCGCAAAATTGCCTAATTGGCCCCTAGTCCTATTTTGGAATTTTTCTTTGACTTAGGATATTTGAGAAATACCTATAAAAGGGTATTTTCACCAGAAAAGAACCATAGTCACTATAGAAAATTAACTGTTAATTTTCTAGATATTTTCTCACACATAACAATTATTTTTTCTAATACAAAATAATTGTTTTTTGCTATTTTTCTAAGGTATTTTCTTCTACTACCTTTGTGTGGATCACCTTCAGCTTGAATTATTGTGGTTTACGACAACCCGACAAGGAGTGAAAATAAGCCAAGAAATTAAAGGTAAAATATTCAAACCATTTTTTTCGATTAATTAATTTTGATGAAACAAGTTGTATCTTTTGGTTCGGTTTTTTTCCATTGTGTTATATATATGAGATATATATCAAAAACCCAACAGTTGAGAGGGGTAAAAAAGGAAGAGCATTGTAGTAGCTACAGTACACTTTTCAAGCCCTTTATGTATTTTATATATTATGATTCATTTATACTGTTACCTCAAAAAAAAATTTAGATTTGGTAGTTACTTTGTTATTATATGTGATGTTAATGTTTTGAGTAAACTTTGTGTCTTAGTTTGTGCAATTTTAGGTATTCCAGAAATTTACCAAAGATATAACCAAGATTTATCCAAAGTCTACTCAACGGTTACCCTAGATTTACCCAATATTTACCTAAAATATTATAGACATTCACCAGAGATATGTCATATGTTTATCCAAGGTTTACCCTAGACTGACTCTAGTTTTGTCTAAGATTCACATAGGATTTACTCAAGATTTAAGCAAGACTTATCCAAGGTTCACTTAAGGTATTATTAACATTGATAGAGATATGCTAAAGATATGACATAGATCAAAGATATGACATTGTTAAAAGATATGGTATAGGTATTCATACAAAAAATTGTTTATTTTGCTACATTTCTATATGTTTTTCTATTGTGCCCATGTTGTCCATATCTGCTGCATTTGTTTTGGGTTTTTATCTCCCATGATGTTTTTATCCTTCTTTTCTTTGGTCTTCTAGCTTTTACTCTTCTTTGTGCTATTTTTACTTGTATTTCTTTAACTTCTCTCGGTATTTTCCAAGTTGATTGGCTGCCAAATGGATGCACAGTTCTGCCATATGTTGTCAAAAGATTTCTCTTTATAGAAATATGAGCAATAAGGATATGGATCTTGATTTATATAGTTTAATGTTGCTAATGCATGTGGACATATTAGTTCATCAACTTGAAGTCTTCTACATGTACATGTTCTTTGTAACAAAGTTTACTATGAACTGTTTTCACCTTCATATACATTGAATAAATCATTATTTGACCTTTTTGCCTGCATAAGAAGAAACATTTTATTTTAGATTTGATTTAAATTTTTATACAATAGTTAACCTATTACTACCTAGCTTTTACTCTTCTTTGTGGTATTTTTACTTGTATTTCTTTAACTTCGCTTGGTATTTTCCAAATTGATTGGTTGCCAAATGGATGCACAATTCTGTCATATGTTGTCAAAAGATTTCTCTTTATAGAAGTGTGAGCAATAAAGATATGGATCTTGGTTTATATGGTTTAATATTGCTAATGCATGTAGACATAATAGCTCATCAACTTGAAGTCTTCTACAGGTACATGTTCTTTGTAACAAAGTTTACTATGAACTGTTTTCACCTTCATATACATTGAATAAATCATTATTTGACCTTTTCGCCTGTATAAGAAGAAACATTTTATTTTAGATTTGATTTAAATTTTTATACAATACTTAACCTATTACTACCTAGGGTTTACCTAAAATTTATCATAGATTTATTTGTGGTTTACTTAAGGTTTACCATAGATCTTTCTTGAGTTTACCCAAAAGTTATCTAAAGTTTACCAAAAATCTTTCAAAATTTACATATGGTTTACCTAATATTTTCTTGGACTATGTTTAGATTGAGGGATTTTAAATGAGAGATTTTGAACAATCCATGAATTTATATCAAATACATCGTTTAACTATTTAAAAAATGTCAAAATCTATGAATTTTGCAAAATTTATCCGCCAAAATCTTTTGAAGGATTTGGAGGAAAAGTTTTAAATTCATGAATTTTAATCAATGAGGGATTGTTGCCAAATTTTTTTATTCCAAAATTATTCTTAATAAATTAATAATATTTCAAAACTATCCTTAATCTTAAAAAAACAAAAATAATTTTTCTTTTAATTTCAACTAATTGCTATAGCTTATTATTATTATTATTATTATTATTATTATTATTATTATTATTATTATTATTATTATTATTTAGCAATATTATTAAACATTATAATATATAATAACTTTATTTTTTTATTTTTTAACTCTTAAAATAATCAATTTTATTTTTAAAATTTGTAAGTATATAATTGAATTGATTGTATATGCTTAATTAATAATAAATTATCAATATTTAATAAAGGATAAATTGGAAATCAATTGTTAAATCTATGGATTATAGTTATTGAACCAAACATAAGTATAAGGGTAATTGCATCATTAATCCATAGATTTTATAATTAAACTAAACAATGGAATTCTTAGAATCTATGGATTTAAATGGATTTTATAAAATTTATTGATTTTAAAATGTCTCAATCCAAACGGTGCCTTAAAGTTTACCAAAGTTCTTTTTAAGGTTTACTAGAGATCTTTGCAAGGTTTACCGTTTATCTTTCCAGGGTTTACCAAAGACATTTGCAAGGTTTACCTATAATTTACCATAGATCTTTTAAAGTTTTACTTTTCTTTCTAGAGTTTACCTAAGGTCTACCTAAGATTTACTAGAGATCTTTTGAAGATTTACCAAAGATACACTAAAGATTTACCAACAACTAGCGGACATGTACCCGAGCTATGACATATATTTGTTGAATATTTAAAAGTATTAAGAATTTTACCTACATTTTCAATGACTAGTGGTAGTTTTCTGTTAGCATTTATTCAAATCTTGATGCTAACTTTGTGAATGTTACTCGTGTATTGTTTCAATTTTTATATGTCCAATCTTGTACTAAACTCTTAAATACTCTAGTAATATTGTGATTGGTAACTCTCTTACTTCTTTGTTGGTTGCATTGATTGATTCAGCTATGTTAGATGTCATCACTAAGTATCTATTATTGGTTGCATAAGCTTTGGCCCATTTGTGGTATCCAATTGATGTTAGATAAGGCCTAAGCCTTATATCTATATTATCTAGCTCTTCTCTCACATTCCTCTGTAGTATATGCAGTTACTGCCTTAAGGAATAGTTATTTGATGTTCTTTGAGTTTCTTTTAAAATTTGTTTTGAGGTTGTTCAAAAGCAAATAAGTACATATACCATGTGCAGCCTTGCGATAAACTTTTGTGATTGCTTTTTGTATGCTATCATGTTTATCTTATATTATGCACATTCCTTGTGGATAACTAAATGCTTCTCTAACTCTTTTAAAAAACGATTCCAATGTTCATCGTTTTCGATGTCAACAGTTAATAATGGAAAGATTTTACCAACTACATCTTGTGTTGATGTTGTCAACATTGCCCCATCATATCTTGCTACTATCACTGATTTGCAGTGTTTCTAGCCTTTTATTGATGCATATAGTGTCATAAATGTGTAGAGGAATGTGTTGTTGTCTTCCTTTTTGAGATCCAAAAATGAGCTTGGATTTTTTGCTTTCACGTGTACAAGAATTTTGGTAGCAGAGCATATAATTCATCTAGTTTACCTCTGACCATTTCTTGTGTTTTTTCCTTTGACATCTAAGCTTTCACATAGCTAATCTTCATGTCATGCTCATCATTGATATCTTTAATAATATCTTGTGATTTAATTATTTTTATATTTCCTACTATTGTAAGAATTTGTTTCAGAAGGTTAGTTAGTTAGAAACATTTATTGCATATGTATTGTGCAGCTTAAAAATCATTTAGTGAAGATATACTAGATAAATATTTACCATATTTTTTTCTTTTGGGATTTACTAGAGTTCAATCTAAAATCTACCCAAGACCAAAAGTTTATCCAAGATTTACTTGAAATTTACTAAAATTTTTCCTAAAATTTACCGAAAGTTTACCAAAGGTTCACCAAAGGTTTACCATATATTTGCAAGACATTGGCTAGATATTTACCTAATGTTTGCTGAAGCTACACTACAAATTTTGAATACATTCATCAAATATATACACAAGGTTTGCTAAATGTATAACACATATTTACAAGACTTATGGAAATATAAAACTTACGTTTTGTTGAAGCTCTAATGTCCCAGTTGTAATTGTTGTCTATGCATATAGTAATGTATGCCTTTGTGCAGGAGTTTTTTTACCTTGAATTGGAAGTATTTGTCTATTGCATGGAAACCCATCACTTTTTCAATGTCTTCTTGTCTATATATGTCTGATTTTCTTCGATTTCATTTGTTGTTGCATCATATATAAATACTGAGATTAGGCTTTCAGTTTCTGTGTTGACATCCAATACATCTTTTGATAATGTATTTGCATATTCTAAGAAATCTATGGGTTGATTTTGATCTTTAGTATTTGTTAAGCTGTTTTCATATACTAAAATTGTGTATCTATTTACTGATTCAGTTCTCATATACTCTTCATTTGGCCAATAAGTTAATCTGAAGCATCTTTGCTCAACAGCTTTTTGTTGTACAGCTATGTAGAGTGGTAGCTTAGTAATATTTGTCTCTTTTTTCTTAATTTCTAAATAGAATGAAAGACTTGTGCTTTCCTCAATTTTCAAATGTGGATAGTTGTCTTTTAACTTGTACTGTATGTCAATGGTGTTGAGATCTATGTTTATTTGGAGATTGTTATATAAAATTCCCAATAGGTTGTCAAAGTTGCAATTAATTGGAATTAGCTTGCCATTAACTTTGTAGTTCAGCTGTTCATCCCACTTCCCGCTAAACTTTTTCCATTTCTTCCTGTAAATTTTAAAATTGGCAATTAAATATTAAGTATATTATAGCAGGTGGTATGCAATGGCAGAGCCAAGCCCCTTAACTTAGGGGGGCTAAATTTTATATACTAATTTTTCTTTATAATACAATGTATGATTCAATTAAAATATTGAGACATAAAAGAAATGATAAATATTATGATTTTAAAAAATATATTACTAGATTTAATAATTGTAAATATATAAAAATATTTTAAAATATTACAAATAAAACTATATAAAAATAAAATCAAAGTTCATAATTGTCCTAAATGAGTACTCATATTCTAAAAATGTTATATAATTAACTCATTTTTAATGTTGTTAAAAACATCTTTTTCAATGTATGTAACCAAGCAATCGTTCATTAAACCATATCTCATCTGATTATGCAAACGACTTTTCACAAATTTTATTGTAGAAATGCCTTCTCCACAGTGACAGTAGCAATAGGTAAGACAAGTGCTAATTTCATGAGTAAATAGATTAATGGATACATAACATATCTTCTTGTTTCAACCAATTTCTCAGCTAGACTTCCAATATCTTTCTTTTTGTAAAACCACTGCTAGAACGCATGTCAATTATATAAATTTCAAGTTGATTGTCAAGTGCCATCATGTTAACTTGAGAAAAATCATATGAATAAAATTGGGCAAAACGATTCAACTTTTGCTTATTAAAAGCTACAAAAGAGTTATTAGGACTAAGATACTTCATACAAAGTGGTAATTCAGTAGTTATCTCAAGAAACCGATCATTAAACTCTTGAAGTTGTATATCTACAACACTATAAAACAAATCCACTTTATAGTAATGTAAATTTGTAACTGTTGGAGCTTTACGTCGTGATATTCTTTCGAGCATATAAACATCATTGATATCAAGAATATCAATATCTTGTTTAGTACAAAATGATATTACTTCTTCTAACAAAGAACTCCAACCTTCATTGCAATTTTTAACTTAAGTCATAACATTTACAATATTCTGATTCTTTCTCTGCAATACTAATGATAGCTTATTTGTTACTCCCAATATATTTTTTATCAAATGCAAAATAAATACAAAATTGAAAATTTGTACCAAATCTAAAATCTCATTAGCTTCAATCTTTTGGTTTAGAGTGGTACCATATTTCACAACGTATTCTAAAATATTAAGAATAGCAAATTTAAAATCAAATTTATTAAAGTATCATAATGTGAACTCCAACGAGTATCACCTGGTCTTTTAAGCTCAATTTCTTGATTTAGACATTGCTCACTAAGAATTTCACCATTTTCAAGTGATTCCTCCAACTTGAGTCTTTCTTTTTTTCTCGACGCATATCATGTCGTTTACATAAACCCCCAATAACATTCAATACATTAGAAATCAAACTAAACAGTGATGCAATTTGAATATGCTTTTTCACAACAGCAACAATAGTAAGTTGAAGTTGATGAGTAAAACAATAGAAATAAAATGCAAATGGATTTTCTTTCAAAATTAAACTTTTGAGACCATTAAATTCACCTGACATGTTATTTGCATTATTATAACCTTGTCCTCGAGTTCTGCAACTGCTTAATCCAAATTTGTAAGTATTGAATCCATTGCTATAGTAAGTGATAAAGCAGACATAATTTTTTGACTCATTATGCCCACGAAAAGCTAATCCCTAACACAAGAGAAAATGAATACAATCAACTGATGTTGTTAATCTCATCATATAAATATTTTGAGCGTGATCAAATTGTCTAGACAAAGCAACTTCAATGTGTTAATCTTGTTTCATTAAATCCTCACACTTTTCCAACCTTGATTATGAGCACTATTTACTTCACCAATATGTTTATGAAAGATTTCTTTCTTTTCCAATTTAAAAATTCATTCGTAACAAATGAGTCACCACTACCTTTCTTTCCAAAATCAGGTCAAAATAAAGAGCAATATAAACAAAATGCAGCATCTTTACTTATACTATACTCTAGCCAATTCCCAAATTCAAAACCAAGAAACACAAAATCGTCGTGATTGTTTTTCAAGTTTTCTTTGGAGAAAATAATGTTGACGAAGTTGACAAGGTCCTTTTTGCAAATATGCTCTTCTAATTCTATCCCTATCATTTGGATCATAATCTGAAATCTTAATTCGTAACCTTGGATTTGAGGGAAGATTATCTAAATCTACCTCAATTTGTTGATTTTTAAGGCCATGTTGTGAATCGCTATAATTATTTTTTTGAGGAACTACTAATTCTTTAGCTTCATTTGATTTTCTTTTAAAATATTTCTCTATGACCTACGTGAAAAATTGAAAACAATAAATTATATTGAGAATTACTTTAATAACTTATGCAAATACCAATTAAACAAATCATCTCTTTACATTTTTAATTAATAAGAAAATTAAATAAACAAATAATATTTGATTATTCTGGTCAATACTTCAAAGTTTAAAATTACTCTAACCAATAAAGAATATGCAGATAAAAATAAAAATATCCCAACTGAATGAACACCAATTGGACACCACCAATTAATGCCAAACCGACCAATTAATTTAGATGAGACAAACACAAGATAAATAAATCAAAAGCTAAAGAAATGTAAAGCAAAACCCAAATAATGAAAAGTGGAAATAATCATACCTCGACAACATGGAAAGTGGGAAACCACCTAAGACTTGGGATTTCAATTAACGGTGTCGAAGTTGGTGATTAGAGTTAAGTTTTAGGTTCAAAAATTATAAAATATGGCCAGTAAAATCAGGATATTTCTTAGTTTGGTGTGCTTTCTCAAAGTGCTTTCTCAAACTAATTCCCTTTTTAGTGTTATTTATTAAAAAAAAATTTATTTTTGATGTAGTAAAAGGATTGTGTGCTAGTCTGAAATGTGCACCAAACCACGTGGTACTTCCCACCCGTCCCTGCTAAATTTTTCAAGTTTTCAGCCTTTCTCAAAACAACAGTAATAGAGTTTATAGCTTTATTCCTTCAACACAGCTTTTGACCAAATTCTGCTATTTTTCAGCCATTCAATAGAATATCTGTGAACTATTGTGTTTCAATATAAACACATATTCACCAAGAAATTTTGCTCAACTTCATATTCTCTCAAATTTAACTCACTTTCATTTCTTCCTTCTGATTCACTCACTCATTTCTTCCGATTCACTCACAATAATTATTGTTAATTTCTTCTTTTACTGAGATCATTTCTTCTTTCTTAGTTGACCAATCTTCTTAGCTCAACATCCTCATATTAAAAGATTAGTATTTCTTACTTATTTAAAAATATTTATTAAACATATTATTTATTGTATTAAATGTTTTAAGATATATGTTGTATTGTAATATACAATGTCTATGTAGAAGTTAGAAAAAAAAATTTATGGAAATAAATGGTGAAAAATATTAAGATAAATTAGTAGGTAGATAAATTTTGAAAAATAAAATTCTTAAAGTAGATATACATTGAAAATTAAATGTTCTTTTGGTATATAAAATTTTAGAATTATATAGCTAAAAATAATTATGTAAAATTAGTATAGAAATGAGTTAGCATTAGTAGATAAATATTTTTGGCAACTTAAATAATAATAATAATAATAATAATAATAACAACAACTTATTATATCTTTATTATGATAATGAGGTAATAATTTATTTTTGTTGGAGATTTATTATATATTCTGAATTAATATTTATTTTTATATGTTTATAGGAGATTGTTTGTGATTGTGAGATAAAATTGAAAACGTAAAGGATTTTACTAGTGAGTAAAGTTTAGTAATTTTAATTGTATAGTTTTGGCAAGATGTTTAATTTTTTTTATTTTTATTTGTTAACTTCATGAGCATAATATTTGTTGTGGTGATTAAATATAGTTGTTGATAATATTAAGATAAATTAGTAAGTAGATAAATTTTGAAAAATAAAATTCTTAAAGTAGATATATGTTGAAAATTAAATATTTTTTGGTATATAAAATCTTAGTGTTAAATATTAAAAATAATTCTATAAAATTAGTATGGAAATGAGTTAGCATTAGTATATAAATATTTTTGGCTAAAATTTTTTTAGTAGTAGTAGTAGCAATAATAATAATAATAATAATAATAATACTAATAATAAAATGTTAACTTATTATATCTTTATTATGATAATGAGATAATAATTTATTTTTATTGGAAATTTATTATATCTTTTGAAGCAATATTTATTTTTATATGTTTATAGAATATTATTTGTAATTGTGGGATAAAGTTGAAAATGTAAAGGATTTTAGCAGTCAATAAAGGTTAATAATTTTAATTGTATAGTTATGGCATGATAATTATTATTTTTTGGTTATTTATTAGTTTTATAATCATAATATTTGTTGTGGTGATTAAATTTTAGAGTAAAATTTAGGTAAGGTATTTAATTAAAATTGTACTTCATACTCAATAGTCAGTACCCATCAAATTGGTAAAATATATGTGAAGTCAAACCAACCTCATAATAAAATATAAATTTATGATAAAGTTAATTAATAATGATTAATAGTTGTAATAAGAGTAATATAATAACAATAACAATAATAATAATAATAATAATAATAATAATAATAATAAAATTTTTACTTAAGATGGACTAAAAAGGAATTTTAGATTAAAATTTAGGTGAGGTATTTAATTAAAAGTATAATTCATACTTAATAGTCAGTACCCATTAAATTGGTAAAATATATGTGAAGCCAAACCAACCTCATATTAAAATATAAATTTATGATAAAGTTAACTAATAATGATTAGTAGTTGTAATAATAATAATAATAATAATAATAATAATAATAATAATAATAATAAATTCTTACTTAAGATGGACTAAAAAGGAATTTTAAATTAAAATTTATGTAAGTTATTTAATTAAAAGTATACTTCATACTCAATAGTTAGTACCCATCAAATTGATAAAATATATGTGAGGCCAAACCAACCTCATATTAAAATATAAATTTATGACAAAAGAATTTTAGAGTAAAATTTAGCTAAGGTATTTAATTAATAAAATTTTTACTTAAGATTAATAAAAATGAATTTTAGAGTAAAATTTAGGTGAGGTATTTAATTAAAAGCATATTTCATACTTAATAGTTAATACCTATCAAATTTGTAAAATATATGTGAGGCCAAATCAACCTCATATTAAAATATAAATTATGATAAAGTTAATTAATAATGATTAGTAGTTGTAATAAGAGTAACAAAATTATAGAAATAATAATAATAATAATAATAATAATAATAAAATGTTTACTTAAGATTAATAAAAAGGAATTTTAGATTAAAAGTTAGGTAAGATATTTAATTAAAAGTATATTTCATACTCAATAGTCAGTATCCATCAAATTGATAAAATATATTTGAGGTCAAACCAAGCTCATATTAAAATATGAATTTATGATAAAGTTAATTAATAATGATTAGTAATTGTAACGAAATTCTAGAAATAATAATAATGATAATAATTATTATTATTATTATTATTTTAATAAAATTAATTTTCAATTTTTAATGTTGTGTTAGTTGAATTATTATTATTTAGAATTTTAGTTGTTTGAACAATAAAAATACAGTACAATGCCCTCAATACTGTTTATGGTAATTCATTAGGACGGCGAGATAATTCAGACTCAAGTTACAATTTTGTGAATGGACATCCAAAAACTGTTACTTTATATGAAGAATTGTGTATGAAAATTTTATTGTATAGGTTAAAACAACTTTGAATTTGGATAGTAATACAAAAAATTTTATATGGAGCTCCAATGTGTAAT
Organism: Balakata baccata; assembly: GCA_949630135.1. NCBI lineage: Eukaryota > Viridiplantae > Streptophyta > Magnoliopsida > Malpighiales > Euphorbiaceae > Balakata > Balakata baccata. Next base: position 99,316 of record CATIWF010081691.1, on the reverse strand, counting down.
TAAGGTGGAAATTTATGTTTTTCACTTATATAAATATGGGGAGGAAATGAAATTGCATTGATGCATCAAATTGTTAGTAAATTTCCTAGCTTGCAATTTATTGAATTGTTTATTGAGTTATCTTTTGGTGGGACAATTGAACAATATAATATTGGAGGATGTGAATCTTCAAATCCAAGTTTTTTTTTTTTTGAAATGGGTGGGTGTAGTCATCCTGAAGATGATTTCAATATGGATGACTCTGAAGATTATAATGATTATAAGGAAGACGATGATATCGATGATAATGAAAATGAGGAGGATAACACTGATATTAATGAGGATGATGAAGAAAACTACTATGATGAGGATGAAAATGAAGAAGAAAATGAATATGATCAATTGATTGAAAGTGGCCGTAGAGCTGAATATGTGGCTGATAGAGATCATTGGACACTTATAAATAGTCGTGACATAAACAAGATGGAAATGAACAAAAATGTATCAGATGCAGGTATAATCTAGAATTCTTCAAAGGAGTTTCGCATAGGAATAGAATTTGATTCAAAGGAAGATGTGAAGACTGCGGATAAGGTGTACTCAATGAATGTTAGACAACAATTTAAAAATTGTGAATCAAGACCAACTACAATCACCATTGTTCGCAATATTGGAGAAGGATGTGATTGGAGAATGCAAGCCACACAGAGGAAAAAAATCGGTGTTTGGGAGATAACTCGATATAATGACCTTTACACTTGTAGTGCTCCTGGAGAATCACAAGACTAATGAAATTTTGATTCTAAACTGATATCAAGCTATACTAAGAGCATGTTATGGGAGCAATCTGATATTATGATGAAGGCACTTATTGAAGACATAAGGGATATATTTAACATAACTCCCTCGTATAAAAAAGTTTGGCATGCAAAGTAGAGAGCTATTGCAGAATTGTTTGGAGATTAAGATAATTTCTGTTTATACCTATGTGACTTCCTACATAATGCATGTATTAGAAATATATGTTCTTTTCGGAATGTTGAAGGTGAGGCACACATAGTCAATGGTCGTCTTGTTGAAGGCGTATGTAGGTTTAAGAGGATGTTTTGGGCATATAAGCCATGTATTGAAAATTTCAAACATTGCAAGCCAGTTCTCTATGTTGATGGAATATTTTTATATGGAAAGTATAAAAGTGTTCTTTTGACTGCTCAAGCTGTAGATGATAATAATAAAATATTATTAATTACATTTGCTCTTATGGAGAAGAAAAACAAAGAAAATTGGGAATACTTCATGAATCTACTACACTACACTGTTTGTGATAACCGTAATGATGTATGTATTATTTCTGACCGTCACATAAAAATCAAGAATGCAACATCTCAGGAATTATGGCATCAAAATCCACATAAATATTGCATTCGTCATATTGTCAGTAACTATAATACTAAATTCAAGAATCAAAGTATTCCATATAAATTATTTTCATCATTAATTATTTATTGTTGAATATAGTAATATACAGGTAACTTGATAACTTTAAAAATTTAAATTTATTAATGCTAGGTAACATGCACCAAAAGCGAAAATTCAAGAAATTGATGAAGAGAATTGAAGTGAGAGACCCTGACTCATTTTTTTTTTTATAGAAAAAATCTCTCGATGCAAATGGACATTAGCATATGATGCCGGATATTGCCATGGTGTGATAACCGCAAATTATTTCGAGTCCATTAATTTGATGTTGAAGAAATTAGGTCTATGCTTGTAACCACAATGATGCATGTGTTGTTTGAGAAGCTAGTTGAATTATTTGATGATTATTGAGCTAGATATTCACAACCACTTGCAGATAATTATCAGTTCACTCCTAAATGCATAGAGATTTTGAAGCATCGAATGCTGTTGGCTCATGATCATCAAGTTAGGTCATATGACAGAGAAAATAGTATGTTTGTGATCAAAATATCATATAATAATAAGAGGAGGAAAGATGGTCACATTCAAACAATTAAATTGGCACAACATACATGTACATGAGGGAAGTTTTAGTAAAACAAGAATTTATGTTCTCATATCATTGTAGCTTGTATAAAATATAAGATGAATTATATTCAATATATTTCTCCATTTCATATTATGCCCGAGACAATAAATGTTTGGTCAACTTCTTTTGAACCTCTCGGTCACAAGGATTATTGGGCAAAGTCAACTGAACTGCACAATGCTAAATCATGCATGGAAGCTGCATAAAGAAGGGAGACCAAAATCATCCCGTAGAAAAAATGAGATTGATTGGAAAACACAAGAGGATCAACATATATCTTTTTGTAGTAAATGCGGTCTTACGGGTCATAATGTAAGAACAAGTCCTAAAAATTAGTTATGTGATGTATAATAGATATATTATTTTATATGTAATAGAGCTATTATTTTATATCCTGTAAATATATTTGTAAATTAAAAATTTTGTTGTTCAAAATAAATATATTTATATGAAACATTAATTATTATTTCAATTAATGTATTGATATTTCTATATAGTAATATCATTATATAAATACTTATATTCTAAAAATATTTTAGGTATGATATCTCACCTACGCGATTATATGAATATCGGATCATACGATACTTCATTATTGTATTTACAGCCTCAACCCAGATCTCAAGCAATTTAGAATAATGACGTAATAAAAATTACAAGCATTTCAGTCTAATATTATTTATATATCATTTTATACCATGTAATGATACATATTATATGTTTAATTTTTATGAGATCGAAAATGAGGTGATTTACTGCAGAGGTAATAGTAGAGCCATGCATATAATAGGTAATGATGTTCAGATAGATGACTGCATTTTAGTGTTGTTAAGACATACCAAATTTTATGGATTAGTGCATCTATCTTTTTTTCCAACTTGATTGACATTTAATAACTGCATTAGTTGAAAGATGGAGACCAGATACGCATACATTTCATATGTCAGAAGGAGAATGTACAATTACCCTTCAGGACATAGCTATTTTGACTGATTTGCCTATTGATGGTCTCCTTGTTATTGGACAGATCAGTGGTGATTGGCTATCTATTTATGAGAGTTTATTAGGAATTAGACCTCCAATAGATGCAATTAGAGGTTCTTCTCTAAATTGGGATGGCTCACAAACCAATTTGCTATACTACCTCGCGGAGCTGATAAGCACACTGTTTTATATCACGCGTGTGCACATATTCTACGTATCATCAATGTGTCCTTATTATGTGGCAAATGCCCTGGAAGAGTGTCATTAATTTATCTTCCATTTTTAGAGGATTTTGCAAGTATCAACCAATATAGTTGAGAAGCTGCCACATTAAGTTTTTTATATATAGAATTGTGCATGGCGTACAGATATCTTCTTGTGTCTCAAATTGCAGGCATATTATTTATATTACAGCTATGGGCATGTGAGAGATTTTCATTTCTTCCTTCGAAAATGAGGGTAAATGAAGTACCTCACGATGCACCATTAGGTCGAAGGTACATGGTTTTCAACTATTAATACTATTCAAATAAATACTATTGCATCATGACAACTAAATTTTATGTACTTCATTATATACAAAAGTTATTGTAGATGAATCAGTGAGTGGATAGTACATGAAGCACCTACACATGAGCTCATACAAATTCGATACAGACTAGACACTTGTCATTCCGATGAGGTGTTTTTTGTGATCCTATACAATTTTTCTTTTCTTTTTTTAATAATTAGAAGTGTATTTTATTATCCTTTAAATTCTTTGATTTGTTCTAACAATTAATATTAATGGTGTTTAATTTCCCATATTTCATTGAATAGATTATGTGGGAACCATATGCAACAAATGTTATTCAATCTTTACCGGCCGATTGCTTAAGAGGTTGTGATATATGAAGGGCTGTTGTGCTACTAATATACATGCATATAATGGAGTGGTACTAGCTTGATCGGATTCTTAGACAGTTTGGCCTACAACAATCAATCCCCTACCCACCACAATAGACAGAGGAACTTCACTATGTAGTTCTACCTAACAACACTGTTAGAAATTGGAATAAAGAACACTTAAGATGGATTCAATTATGGAACAACATAGCTCATCATGTGGTCACAAATATACCATCTGATGGTCCACTCCACTACCATTCACAATATATGGAATGGTATCGACGAGTTGCAAGGAGGTGGATTTCCCATCGAGGTGCAGCTGTTGGTGCATCAGTATGTATACGCATTCTTATTTGATTAAAATAATTAAGATGTAATTATTGTATCTTAATTATATCTTAATTGTGCAAATAACTCAGTTTAATAAATTTTTATATTGACTATAGGTCGATACATTTGAACACCTCTCATTATCAGCCACTGCTTATCCTACACAACAAATCACCACCAATTCGTTACCGGCACTATGCGAAGATAGACGTAGGGTCATAATGCTACCTCCTCATCCTGCACTAACTCCTACCCCAATTTTAGAAGAATTGCAGTGAGCACGTGTTCCGTCTGAATAACCATCATGTCGTCACCGACAATAACATAGGAATGTACATGTCCCTCCATCTACACCTTGTTATCGTGTGCCTGAGCCTATTTACTTTTATCAGTTTCAGCAGTATTCATCTGGTCCATTCACGTATAGTGGACCATATATGTCTTCTGCAATTATGTTCTCAGCATAGGCTTCTATTCTTCTAGCCCATTTATGAATCCATATGTTGCCTCAGCATATAATCAATAGATGCATCATTCGCAGCATTCTAAGTTCATGTATACTCAAGTACCTCATATACCACTAGATTTCATGGGTTCGTCTATCTTTGAACCCTCTTATAAATGTATTTTTCCTACACGGCAACAATACTTTCTAGGTGGTGTAGCAAATAATGAATTTAATGATAGTGATGACGAGTGGTGGTGGTCAGACACGAAACTCTAGCTTGATGGATATGAGTGCTCGAATAATTAAAACTAGACAATAGAGAAAATTGAGATCACAAATTCGAAAAAATCGACATTGTGGGACTTGATTGATTTTCTTTCCATCACAAGAACTTTTTTGTATATTTTTCATCACTAAACAAGAAAAATATTCTCGTAATATTTATTCATTTATTTCTGAGAAATTATTATATCAAATGTAAATAAATATTCTTTGTATTAATTAATATTTTAATTAATTATCTCAATTTTTTAATTCAATTTATAAATTTTATTTATTCGTTAAATAGTAGTTAACAATTTTTTGGTACATAACTAGTAACTAATTAACAATTTAATTATATTATAATGAACTTTTTATATAATAACTCTTAACTACAAGCAAATGTCAAATTATTATTTATCTATAATTTTTTCGTACAAAATTAATTATTATTAATTTTTAAACAATAATAGTATACTTAAGCTGCAATATAAAAATTATCAAACAGATGCATGCATGAAAAAAAATATAATAAATAATTAAATAAAATTATAGTTCAATGTGCTACAAATTTTATTTATTCTTTAAATAGTAGTTAAATACATAACTAGTAACTAATTAACAATTTAATTATATTATAATAAACTTTTTATATAATAACTTTTAACTATAACATTTTTCTACAAAATTAATTATTATTATCAATAAAAATAATAATTATTAATTTTTAAATACTATAATCTAAAAATAAAAATCAGAATGAATAGAAAAAAAAACAATCAGTTGAAAAAAAAATCAGTGCGTCACTTAAACTGACGCACTGAAATCAGTCAACCCTAAATTACACCAAAATTAAAAATATTTTTCAAACTACACCAAATTGAGAATTTTTTTAAAAACCACCAAACATGTAAATAATTTTCCAAACTACACCAACCTAAGAATTATCCCAGCAAAATCCAAAACAATGACCCACCATGGCTTGTCGGCTTACAGGCTTGCAAACATTTTAGGGATTTTGAAGATTTTAGATTTTCAAAATATAGAGAACTATGCGTGCGGCTGTAATTGTAAAATAAGGGTTTTGGACTTTTTGATTCTTATATTTTGGATAATAAATAATAAAAAATAATATATCAAATTAAAAAATTATTTAATAGTGGAAAAGACCAACCTAACATTTTTTTACTTAATTTGATTGTTTACATGGGCTGGAACTAGAGATAATAAGATTTAGTGATATGATTATATCTCGACTAATTAAACGTTTGTTATTAAAAATTGAAATTTTAGTAATTTAAAGTGTGTGTATGTATATATATATATTAGTTAATTAATTGTAATTCATTTAAATTCATTTTTTAGTATCACTTAATTGCCTTTTATTTATTTTTTGGGGGACAAATATTAAAGATAGTATAAATTTATATACTATTACATCCATTTTAAAAATTTAAAGCCCATCTTGAGTGAATATAGCTCCACCACTAGTGGTATGCATTATTTTTTTGTATTAAAGTGACAGAAATTACATAAGGTTTATCTAAAATAGATTTACCAAAGGTAAACACAAGGTTTATCCAAATATTTACCTATGGTTTATCTGAAATTTATTTAAAGCTTACTTAAGGTTTAGTTAAAGTTTACTCAAGGTTAACCTAAGTTACACTCAAGGTTTATCCCATGTTTAACAAATGTTTACCAGAAATTTATCTAATATTTAACAGATGTTTACCAAAAGTTAACCTTAGATATATACAAGATTTATTTAAAATTTACCAAAAGTTTACCAAGATAATTATCCAAAATTTACTTAAAATTTACTGGAAATTTATCTAAAATTTACTACAAAATATATCAGAGATGTACCACAAGATTGCATACACATCCTGAGGTTTATCCAAAGATTTTCCAAAATAGACCCAAGGTTTAAAGATTTATCTCAAAACATATCAAAAGTTTACTAATTGTTTTCCTATCATATCTCAAGGTTTGCTAGAGATTTACAGATATTTACCATTATATAACAGATATCTACTAAAAATTTACTATTGTGCAATAGATATATACCAAAAATTTACCAAGCTTTATTGAAGATATACAACATATGTTATTATGATTTCAGTATTTGTGCTATTTAATCTCTTGTCATTGTATAAAGATTCAATATGATTGAGAAATATAGAATTTATAATTTCTTCATTCATGATTATTGTATTATACTCATTATACAAGTACTATAAGGTAAATCAAACATACCGTTTTATGTTGTTGAAATAGATAATCATAGAAAATTGTAAAGTATTTTGGTAGAGAAAACGATAACTGCAGTAGATTTGTGTTTTCAATTATGTATATAAAACAGGTTGAATGAAATAGAAAGTAATATGAAAACGAGTTAGTGATTTGGATTTGTATTGAAAAAAAAAGATTTTTGAAAATATGAGGAATGGTTTTCGGTATTTATATAAAACTAGTTTTTCATTAACGTGTCTTACATGTGATTATTATATATTAGACTCGTCATTAATTACCATTTGATTTTTTATATAATTTTTTATATTTTTTTAATTAATTTGTTTCATTTTATAATGATATTTTATGTATAATGAATTATATGAGTGCATATTCATCTCAAAATATTATTAAATTACTAATTTATCCATTATTAAAAATCATATATAAAATGAAGGTAGTAAGTACTTTGTTGTTCTAATAATAATAAATTATGTATGGTAAATTATGATGATGAATTTATAGGTTTATTGATTAAAATTTGATTGTTTACCACATGTTCATCACTTATAAATTTAATATTTATATTTTGATTGTTTTGAAATTAATTTTTCATCATCTTGAACATGATTATTTTCATTTTGAACTTAATTGCTCATCGCATATTTATTACTTATAACACATTTTTTATTACTTTTTATTACTTATTAAGTTACTTAATTATTTTATTACTTATTAATATTTAAGTTAATTAATTTAATAAGTAATAAAATTAATAAAATAAAAAATAAATCAAATTAAAATAATATTAATATTAAATTTATATTAAAATAAATAAAATAATATAATTCACAATATATCAAAACTAACATTTTTTCCATCCAAAACAATAAATCAAATAATAAAAACACTCAATAAAACTAAATAATTAAGTTAATTAATTCAATAAATAATAAAAATTAATAAATAAAATAATAAATAAATCAAATTAAAATAATATTAATATTAAATTTATATGGAGGTAATAGTAAATATTATTTTTCTAGTAATAATAAATTATGTAATGTGAATTATAGTGATAAATTTATAGATTTTTTAATTAGAATTTAATTGGTTATCGTTTTGAATTTGATTACGGTAGATTAATAATTTTTTTTATGTCATTCTCAATACAAATTCACTAAAAAACCAAAATAATTATATTAATTAATTGAGTTAATTTTATTATTTAATAATTTAATTTATTAGTGAATAGTATTAATAATTTATTAATTAGAATTACAGTTCTATTAAGACAGATAACTATATTTTATATATAAAAAACAGATAACTAATATTAAAAAGAAAGAAAAAATAATTTAATAATAAATATTAGGAAGATATAATAAGAAAAATAGAATGGATAAGATAATTTGTATATATCAAATAAATTAATAACCATAATGGGCAAGATAATTATTAGGCCATATAATTTGAGGTGATTTTTTATATATTGTATGATATAAAAATCAAATATAATTAACACTCGTCTCCATATAAATTTAATATTAATTTGATTTATTCTTTATATTATTTTATACAATATTTATATTATTTTATATAATTTTATTAATTTTTATTACTTATTAAATTAACTAACTTAGTTATTTTGTATTATTGAGTGTTTTAATTATTTATTATTTGTTGTTTTGGATGAAAAAATATTAGTTTTGAAATATTGTGAATTATATTATTTTATTTATTTAAATATTATTTTAATTTGATTTATTAAAATATTAAATTCTTTTATTTTATTTATTTTATTACTTATTAAATTAATTAACTTAAATATCAATAAGTAATAAAACAATGAAATAACTTAATAAGTAATAAAAAAATAATAAATAATATATTATAAATAATGAATATGCGATAAATAATCAAATTCAATACGATAAACAATCAAAATATAAACAATGAACTTATAAATGATAAATGTGCGATAAATAATTATAATTGGAGAGAGGTAGCTGCCACAACCCAATAATTAGAAAACTTATCTTCATAAAATGAAGATTTAACATTTGATGATGCAATATTAGGCTTATTATCACTATTTCTCATCAAATTTTTTAGCATTTCACCTTTTTTTTTTTTTTGTGTGTTACATCATTTCAAAGAATCAATTGCAAGTTTTGTAAGCTGCAAAATAAAATAAAAAATTATAATTATATTAGTAATAACTGATTTTTACAAATAATATTTTTTAAAAATAATATACGAAGTAAAGAGGAAATAATTAATGACTTTGCAGTAAAAATGGTGATGCATCATTTATAACCTCCATTTTTCATACAAAAAGCAGCTCGGACATGAATTACAACAACAAGAAAATCCACATAAAATAAAATCATCATTAAATGTAACGTATTATGTAACAATTTTAAATTAATTATTTTATTTTAGTTATAAAAAAATTATAATATAACAAACAATTGATTTTTTTTTTTAGCACTATCTTGCACAAAATCAAAATAACTAAAATTGTAAGATAAAATTTTAAGAGATCTTTGATGGATGATCTATAACAATTGTGTTCAAATTAAAATTCAATTCAATATCTCTATAGATATTATCAAACATTGAGTTGATTTTCTTACAGAACCAATGTGAATGATATAAGTATTTCCAACTTAAAAGAAATTCTCAAACTTATCAAACCAATTGTTTCAAATAGTCTGCAACAGTTTTAGTACTGTGCAAAATCAATAACAAAAGTAAATATTTTTTTTGGCTAAAATCATGACATGTACAATGACATTTTTATAAAAGACTTACTCTGTCAGCAATCAAAATTATTTTTTTAAGTTGATGATCTTGAGAGATATCAACTAAAATTATTCATAGTAATAAAACTTTAATAGCAAATTTTTTTCCCCTTCATGAAGAGAATTAATGGTTGAATATTCTTCATTAAAAAAACAAAAGAAAAATAATGGATGAAAAATAAATAGAAACGAATAAAACAGAGAGAGCTGAGAAATCATGCGTGAATCTAAATAAAACAAAAAATTTGAGTGAATTAAATAGAGGTAGTTATACTTTATGATCATTTGTTTGTCATTTTCTATTTCCAGCTTTTATGATTCATTTTATATATATTTCTAAATTTAGAGGTGGTCATACACATGCAGGGCAGTCAACAGTTTCGAGTTAGAACTGGACCGCAATAGTTGGGGGACCGGTTCCAGTACAATTCAGTCGATTTCAGAACATGAAAAAAAATTAAAAAAAATCCCCCCCACCTGTCTACTGCATCAGAACGGTTAGTAGTTGGGGACCTAATCGAAACCTCCAAAGGTCAGTTTTTTTATTGTTTTCCTTTTTTTCGTTGAATTTTTTTATTTGTAAAATTTTTTTTATAATATAAATATTTTAAAAAATTAAAAAGAGTAAATGACAAAAATTCTACTACAATTGAAAAATAACGGTTATAATTTAAAAGGTATTCTTGTCTTTTCAACTATATGAAATTTTCTCTATAAATACTTTAATCCATTTTAATTTCATTTCATCAAATTTTCTTTCAATCTCAAATTATCTCAATTCTATATACACACTTGCTCAAATTCTCTCAATCTCACAAAATTATTTTTTTTTCTCTTAAATTCTCTCTAATTACATATTAAATTTTTTTTTGTCTATTAAATTGTCTCAATTTACACTCTAATTTTTTTTAAATTCTATAATTTTCGAATTTTTTTCTCTTTACTCTTAAAAATGGCAAGCAATAGTGGAAGAAGCAATTTCAATTTCAACAATCTTTTTGTAGATACAGAAAATTATGATACTTTTGTTTATGTGGCGAATGAAGATAAGGAGATGGTGAACGAATTGACTTTCTAACATACCACTCAACAAAGCTAAATAATGACAGATAATATTCTAACAAATATGAGCCAAGGCCCTCAAAAAGGTCAGATAAAAAATTCCGCTCTTCCAATATTTTTTAAATTCATTTCAAAAAAATATAACAAAATGATGACCAATTATAACTTGTGTGCAAATATTGTGGTCAAACTTACAAATTTAAATAAGGAGGTGGGTATGAGACTTTCTAAAGGCATTTGGAAAATAAATATGCAGCTCAACTCGGTATCGTGAAAAAACAAACTCAAATTTCCAAGTTTGTAGGTTATTTTTCTAATTCTTCATTATTTTCAATATAATGATAAAATATATAAACAAGAAATGACAAAAATAATAAGTGTTGAAAATTTATCTTTTAGTTTTAATGAAAAAATTAGCTTTAATAATTTTTGTTAAACTGCTTTAAATCTAATTGCTAAACATATTTCAAATAACACTTTTAAATGTACTTTATTTAAATTATATAATAAAAACAAAAAAGAATTGTGTAAAATTTTTTCTTTTTTGAATGGAAGTGTTGCAATTTGTATTGATATTTTGAGTGATAATTAGCGCATACATTCATATATGGGTATAACATGTCCTTAGATTAATAATGATTGAATTATACAAAAAAAAAATTTCTTGCATTTAGAGTATTTAATGATAGATATACAACAAATAATATTTTTAAAAAGATAAAAAATATTTTAGATAAATACAATTTAGTTAATAAATTTTTTTTATCAATTTTAATAATACGGTGGCTAATATTGCTTTTATTAAAGAACTTCAATTTCTATATCAATCTTATATTGGTAGAAATTTTTTTCATATTAAATGTGCATGTCATGTTTAAACTTTGTATATATAAGATAATTTTAAAAATATTGAGTGATACAATTGAATCAATAAAACAAACAATTATTTATTTGCGCGGACTTCCCCAAATTATAAAATTATGAATTTGATTTTTTTCGTGAAAATGACAAAAAACTAAAAAGATTTTCACAAAATGTTCCAACTCGTTGGAATTCTACATTTGAATTATTTAACGAGTCATATGCATGTAAAAATTTATTATGCTCATTTATTTCTACTAATGTGACACAAATTAATTTATATCCACAATATTGGGTGTAAAAATCTTTTAGAGATTTTAAAAGTTTTTAACGATGTAATGTATGTTTTAAATGGTATTTATTATCCTACATTTCATTTATTTTTGGCTCAATGTATTAATATTACTTATGTGTTCAAAGAGTATATAAATGATGTTGTTTTGCATTATATTATATTTGTCATACAATATAAGTGGTTATCTTATTTTAAAATGATATTTTTGATTTATCTTGTATATTGTGTTCTTGATCCTAGGTATAGAATTACAATGCTACACAAATATTTGCAAATTTATTATGAGTATATTAATATTGCGGATGTTAGTATTGATTCAATAGTAAATGAATTTGAAAAAACATTTGTGACTTACTTAATGAATTTAGTAATTTATATAATATTCCTATTTCCACTAGTTCTAATCATGAAGAGATTAAATTGGAAAGTGTGAGAAGAGTTAATCATTTAACGTTAAAAAGGCATAAAAAATCACGATCATCCACCGGTTCAACAAAACTTGATATTTATTTAATAATAGATTTTGAGTTTGATAATAGTAAAGTAGGTGAAGACTTTCTTGTTCTTAAATGGAGTCGTCATCAAAATACTTTATCTCGTCCTTGCCCAAATTGCAAAATAAAATTTTGCATATCCAGTTTCAATAGTTGCAACTGAACAAATATTTAGTTCATGAGGTAATATTTTGGATGAGACATCTAGTTTAGTTTAGTTCCCAAATCAATTGAAACCCAAATGTATGTCGCTGATTGGACTGAAATGATCCTAAAACAATATGAATTTGAAAAAGATGGATACGACAAAGAATTAATTTTTATGACCCAAGAAACTATTGTCACATCCAGCAACGGCTGTTCGGATAAAATAAAGTAAATGAGTATTTAACAAATTTAAAAGATAAAAGAACTACGTGAACTTTAATTTTTCTAAACTCTAAGAGTATACATTGACAACTTAATTAATGATAAAAAAAAATTAAATTCAAGCCAATTTATTACTTTTAATATTTTTTCAATTTTTTTTTTCTCAAATTTACTTTAAATAATTTTTAAAATTACAAATAAACACTCCACTTATAAAATTTTAATATTATTAATTTTATACTTTTTTTTTCAAATTTAGCTTAAATAATTTTAAAATTAAAACAAAATATTCCACTTAAATTTTTTTAAATTTATTACTTTTAAATATTTTTCAAATTTAACTTAAATATTTATTACTTCTCATTCTTTCCCTAACTTAAATTTTTTTTCTCAATTTATACAATTAGCTCCAATTAATTACAATTTATATAAATAATACACTATTTTCACCTTAATTGTATTTTTCTAATTCATAAATTATTCTTAATTATTAAATTTAAATTTACATCACAAAAATTTTAAAAAATAAATAATCTGAACAATCTAAACCGAAATAAAAACCGACTGGTTTAAAACCGATCCAAAACTATCTTCTAACCAGTTCTAGTCCAATTTAAATTTTTTTGAACAATGAAACCAATATCGCTTATCTAAATTAACATCATTCAAATACTTAACCCATAAAATGTATCATAGGCTTGAGCTATTCGGTGTTATACCCAAATCAAGGGAAAGTACAACGGCGCATAGCACTAAAACCACAAGCAACAAGCACATGGGTCTGCAACTCCAAGTGGCACGCAATTGCTAAGGAGAAGATGCAAACTCCACTACTAAAATCCCATTTTCGATCGATTTTTTAGAGTTTTATTTGAATTTTCGCCAAATCGAAATGCCCTTTTCCAAAAACCCTAGAATTAGCAGTAGCTCATCAGTTTCGAAGATATCCTCCTCCTGATCTCAGCTTCAACGTCTCCTCTTTCTCATTCTATCAGAGATGGTTTTTGTTTCTCAATCCCATATAATTTTTTGATTATCAGCATTTTTTTTCCTGTTTCATTGTCTTTTTATCATGCATCGTCATGAATCAATATGACATTTATGCATCTGAATGTTAATATCACATTATGATCTTTTCTTGTTGTCAACATCACTTTCTTTATTCCAACCAAAGGAAAAAAAAACTTTAAGTAAGTATTATCATACAAAAGAACAGGAAAAAATAATTTATGTAAGAGGCATCACTTAGAGTAGCATGTAGTTTTAGTATGAAAGGGAATGTGATATTAATTTGAAAATATGATGTGCTACTCAGGAAGCATTCTTAGTATTGAAGATAATATCATTACATTATATGGGTGGAGAATGTATTGTACTCAATTGCACCTCTTGCCAAGCCATGGTTTGACATATATTAGAGGAAGAAAAGTGAGATCTAAGGCTGTTAATTTGACATGAATTTTGAGTGTAAATGGATTGAAGAGTTGTGTGCATTGCCTGAATAAAAAAGGAAAAAAAAAGGTTCTTTTTGAGTTGCATGTTACTGTTTCAAATAGAATGAAGCACCATGATGAGCTGCATGATCCACCTGATTTCATGTCTCTTTAACCGAATGCTCTTCCATATTAGACTATATTGCTTTCGTGGTGTCTGTATTGATTTCTAGGTCACTGAATTTACTGTTGGTGCTCTTGCATGTTCTCATGTTCTTGAGTAGATGTACTTGCTTCCATAATTGCTTAATATCCTTGTCAATTGTGATTTTATCAAATCAGTAGCTTGCTTTGCCTCCAAAATATATGTACTAATTTGAATTTGATGAAAGATACTCCTTAAATAAAGCATATTATTACACGGAATAAACTTTTACTTGGAGGCATGGTTATGTCTGTGGTACCTTAAACATAGCATAGGTAACAGTGTCTACAACATGCCTAAGAATATATACCTGCATAGGTATGTTTTTCTACTTTCGAACAAGAGATAGTCTCCATTGTCCTAGCTGTAAAACTAAATGTTCAGCACACCTTCTAAGCCATTGATCTAGGGACAATCATTTTCACAAATTCTCTAGATTTTCCATGTTTGTGGTTTTATCTCTTTAACCATTCTTCTTCTTACTTTTCTAGACACATATTCTCCTTCATTTGATGACTTTTCGTTACCAATATACTTCTTGCGCATTCATCATTGAGTTTTGATTCCTGTGGATTCCTTGCTCTTCATCTTTTACTGTTTTTAGACGGGGCTCTAGTGAATGCTCTTAATTATGGGAGTAATTTTCTTTCCATTTTTTAAAATAAAGCCTTCTTAATCACCTATGGCAGTTATCAGACTTTTAGAACTTGATAAAGAATTGCTAAAAGTAGGTAGCAGATTGTTATCAGAACTCCTTCACTGTTCTGCTTCTATGGTGTGACAATTTTTGTTAGTTTATTTCTCTTTCCTATGTCTTTTGTGGAATTATGAATTGGCAAATAAGAAATCAATTATTTTTACTTGTCACTTATAAGAAAAGAAACTCATTTTTAAGCAATGGCTTGGCAGATCTCCTGTTTAAGTGTCTCTACTCATCTTTGTTTACTACATGAACCTGAAAAACAATTTTGATCTGATGACTCTTGCTTAGGATTCTTATTTATGTAACACACAGGAAATTAAAATTCTTATGTTGAGTTAGTTTGGATTAGATAACCAATTGAAATTATGGTAATTCTTATATTAAGTTGGCTTCCTGGGCAAATATTTTCTAGAAATCCAACAAGAGATTAAGTTTAGATATGGATATAGGAGAAAAAATGGTTGGAGAAATTAAGAAAAGCTTAGGCAAATTAAAAACATAGTCAAAAGGAGTACAGTAAAAGCAGAAAATAGAGTTCTCAGTATAATGGAAACATGAAAAATGGGGAATGAAGTTTTTTAGGAGAAAAATAATTCCGCCTACTTTCCCATTAGAAACAATTACATAGTAGAGGTCAGCCTCCAATTAGGAAACCCATAAAATTAGGAAACCATAAAATTAGCTGATTTCTAAACTAAAGAATAGAGATCTAACACTGACAGCAAATCAAAACAAATCTAACAAAAATAAAAAAGGAAATATTAGATTCTTTCCTAAAAAATTTGACACCCCCCTCAAGTTGGTGCATAGATGTCTATCAAGTCCAACTTGCTTACAAACAACTCGAAATTAGTTCTAAAGAATCCATTGGTGAAAATATCAACTATTTGTTGTGTAGAAGGAACAAAAGGCATGCAAACAATACCACTATCAATCTTTTCATTTATGAAGTGTCTATCAACCTCCACATGCTTCGTGCGATCATGTTATTGGACTGGATTTTGAGCAATACTAATTGCAATTTTATTATCACAATATAGCTTTATTGGCATATGAATCGGTATCCATAACTCTTCAAGAATTATCCTTAACCAAAGCATTTCATAAACTCCATTAGTCATAGCCTTATATTCAACCTCGGCACTGCTCCTTGCTATGACATTTTGTTTCTTATTGCGCCATGTGACCAAATTTCCCCAAACATAAGTATAATATCCTGAAGTGGATCTTCTATCAATTACCGAGCTTGCCCAGTTGCATCAGTATATGCTTATATATTCTATTATGTAGTCTTCTGGAATAGTAACCCCTTGTCTAGTGTACCTTTTAAGTATCTAAGAATTCGATGGGCTGCCTCAAGGTGTTTCTAGTAGGTGAATGCATAAACCGGCTTACCAAGCTCACAGCAAAAACAATATTTGGTCTCGTATGTGATAAGTAAATCAACTTACCCACCAAATTCTGATATTGAGTTGTGTTCACCATATTGCCTTCTTCACCATCCCTAAGTTTTTGATTGGGATCTATGGATGTGTCAGCTGGCTTACAATCACTCATACCGGTCTCCTTAAGAAGGTCAAGAACATATTTCCTTTGGGAGACGAAAATCCCTTTCTTTGACCTAGCAACCTCCATGCCAAGAAAATACTCTAGAGGCCCTAAATCCTTAATTTCAAAAGCTGATGAGATGGAAGTCTTCAAACAGTCTATCTCAAATACATCACCTCCAGTAAGAATGATGTCATCCATATACACAATTAGTATGGAAATCTTCCCATGTTGTAAATGTTTGAAAAATATTGTATGATCACCTTGCCCTTGAGAATATCCTTGACTTTTAACGAATTGAGTAAATTTCTCAAACCAAGCTCTAGGTGACTGTTTCAACCCATATAAAGACTTCTTTAGTTTACACTCTTTTGTACCAAAATTTTCACCGAATCCTGGGGGTGCATCTATGTACACTTCTTCCTCCAGATCTCCATTGAGAAATGCATTTTTTACGTCCAATTGATGCAGAGACCAGCCAAGATTAGCTGCAAGAGACAAGAGAACTCTTATAGAGTTTAGCTTAGCAACTGGGGCAAATATCTCCAAGTAGTCAATGCCATAGGTTTGAGTGAATCCCTTGCCTACAAGTCGAGCTTTGTATCGTTCTAGGGAGCCATCAGATCTATACTTGATAGTAAACACCCATTTGCACTCTACAATTGTCTTTCCTCTTGGTAGATCAACTAATTCCTACGTGCCATTTCTTTTTCAGGGCTTTCATCTCCTCAAGAATAGTCTCCTTCCACTTAGGAACTTTTAGAGCATCATGCATATTATTAGGAATCTCCATACAAGACAATTGTGAGTAAAAGCAAGAAAGGCAATTGAGAGATTTTCATATGTCACATATTTGGACAATGGATGTTGGGTACAAGACCTAACACCTTTTTGAACAGCAATGAGAAGATTAGAATGATCAAAATTTGAATTTGAACAAGACTTGGGTTCAAGATTGGTTGATTTCAAACTCGAAGATAAAGGTAAAAAATCTATAGGACCTTTCTGTACAGTGCAAAGGATTGGAAGACCCTTTCTTTTGAGTTGTCCTCTGTCGCGAATAGATAATATCAAATGACACTATTGCTGTAGTTTCTTTTCCTAATTTCCTAGATTCATGAACATCAGGAGATGTCATTGTAGGAAGCCCTGTATTTTTAGTATCGGCTCACCTTCTCCTTCCATAAAAAAAAATTGGATTTTGAGGCTGCATAGCTAAGTTAGGGAAAGAATCATTTTATTGTGAATCTTTAATTTGGAAGAACTCATAAAAAACTGAATCTTTATTTTGGTTTCCCCCTGAAGATGAGGTTTGAAGTAGGGAATCAGTTAAAAAAAATGTAACATCAATGGTAATAAACGCTTTTTTTGAAATGGGTTCATAACATTTATAGCTCTTTTGGGCTGAAGCATATCCAACAAACACACATTTTATGGCTTGAGGAGCAAATTTCCCTTGATTGTGATTATGATTATGAACAAATGCGATACATCCAAATATCTTTAATGGTAAAGATGAAGAAAGCCTATTAGCAGGAAATAACTTTTGGAAAACATTAAAAGGATTTTCAAAGTTTAAAACTTTATTAGGCATTCTATTTGTGAGATATGTAGCAGTAAGAATAGCTTTGCCTCAAAGATATGTTGGTACCTGATTGGTAATGAGTGAGGCCCGTGCAACTTCCAACAAGTGTTTGTTTTTTCTTTCAGCCAAACCATTTTGTTGCGGAGTGTCAACATAAGAACTTTGATGAACAATACATTTTTCAAGAAAGAAATGACTCAAAGTATTTTTGAAATATTGTCGTTCATTATCACTCCACAATATTTTAATACTTGTGTGAAATTGTGTTTGAACCATGATGTAAAAATTTTTGAAAATTGCTTCTACTTCAGATTTATCCTTCATCAAATAAATCCAACTTAATCTTGTGTGAACATCAATAAAAGTCAAAAACCATTTTTTACCAAAATATGTAGGAGTTATAGAAAGACCCCAAATATCACTATGGATCATGGTAAAAGGAGTAGTTGGTTTATAAGTTAGGGGAAAAAAGATGCATGGTAATGTTTAGCAAATTGACAAACTTCACATTGAAAAGATGGATTTTTATTTGAAAATAAACTTGGGAATAAGTGCTTTTAATACTGAAAACTAGGATGACCTAACCTATAATGCCATAACATGATATTATTATCTTTAGAAACTGAAATAGAATAAAAGGAAGTACTTTGACTTTGTCTATTAGAGGCAGGTCCATTGTCAAAATAATAGAATCCATCTTTTTGCTTAGCATTGCCAATCATCCTCCCTGTGGTCAAGTCCTGAAATTCACAGTAAGAAGGGTAAAATTTAGCTAAACACTAACGATTAGAAGTAAGTTTACTAATGAACAACAAATTGCAAGACAAATTTGGAACATGAAGCACAACATGAAGAGTTATTATCAAAGTAAGTTTAATAGTTCTAGTCCCGGCAATTACAGAGTGTGAACCGTTTGCAATTTTAACCGTTTTATTTCTAGCACAAGGACTATAGGAAGAAAACAATTTAGAACAACCCGTCATATGATCAGTAACACCAGAATCAATTATCCAAGAATGAACAGGATCAGGAACAACACCAAAAAAGACAGTAACAAGAGAATTACTTTTTTGAACAAAAGAACAAGAAGAAGTTGAGGACAGATTTGGAGATTGAAATAACTTATATAGATGCTCTAATTGTTCCTTAGTAAAAGAGACTGCATCTGAGTTGATAGAAGGTTCTTGAGTTTCTATGGTAGTGACTGGATTGGCATGACCATCGCGCTTGGATTTTGAAGCTTCCAACATGTCTTCTTAGTATGCCATGATTTGTTGCAATGATTACACCATGGTTTTTTTTGCCCTTCATTATCAGAATAAGCACTTCTGGTCACAAGGGCAGAACTTTCAAATTCAAAATTTAAACCAAGGTCAGTGCTATTCATCATGACTTTTCTCCTTGACTCCTCACATCTAACCTCAGAAAACACTTTTCGAATGGAGGGCAACAGTTTTCTATCTAGAATGCAACCTTGAACTTCATCCATGCTCCGATTAAGGCAGGCTAAAAACATATAAACTCTGTCATTTTCCTCTCTTTTCTTATGACGATCATAGTCATTTGAATTTTCCCAAACATCATCATAACATTGATCAAGCTCTTGCCATAATGTTAGCAATTAATTGTAATAAATGGTAACATCACGATCATATTGTTTAGATTTCTATATATGAGTTTTCAACTCAAAAATTTGAGAAGAATTCTCCAGGTTTGAGTAAAGATCACGAACTGCCTTCTAGACATCTCGGGCAATAGGAAGAAATAGATGAGATTTTCCAATTGCAGGTTCCATAGAATTGATGAGCCAAGCAATGACTTGAGAGTTTTCGGACTGCCATTTTTTCAGATATGGATCATCCGCAGCAGGTTTTGGAATTTCTCCAATTAAATGTCCAAGTTTGCCTCGCCCATCAAAAGTTAATCTTATAGATTGAGTCCACTCAAGATAGTTATGCCCATTGAGTCTTATACTTGTGAGATAAATACCTGAATTTTGGGAATAAGAATATGTAGGTACAAGTGTGGAAGAAATAGAGGGATTGGTTGGAATAGGTTCTGAAGTACTGGAAGAATCAAACATGGCAATAGAATTTCTTTGGCCGCTGGTCATCACCGACTTGTAGGCCATCATTTATGGGAAAACATGAGAAAAACTTAGCAACCCTGCTTTGATATCATAAAGTTTTTGAGGAGAAAAATAATTTTGCCTGCTTTTCCATTAGAAACAATTATGTATAAATAGTAGAGGATCAGCCTCCAATTACAAAACCCATAAAATTAGGATATCCCTCAAATTAATTGATTTCTACACTAAAAAATAGGGATCTAACAGAAAATCAAAGCAAATTAAATCTAACAAAAATAAAGAAGGAAATATTATATTCTTTCCTAAAAAATCTGACAGGGAAGATCAGAAATGTGAGAATGCTTATATGTTTAGATTTGATGTGTTTAGTTTCATCTTTGTGTCATTGTATTTTACTTACATATGTATGTATGGTCTTACTTCTAATGGCATTAAGCCATAGTCTTAAACCTGGTTTAGTTGGAATGGCAAAAACCTTTGTTTGTGACTAAGACATTTCTAAAGTACATTGGTTCTTTCTAATCCAAACTCTAGGTACCAAGTGATGGAGAAGTATTGACGGCCAAGAGAAAGACTGATGAGCATATTGAGTTAGAAGGAAAAAAGAAAAAGAAGAAGAACAAATTGGGTACGACCCGTCCTGCCTGTTCATGGGTGCATTTCAGGTGAGGATGTTTGCTAAATAGTAATATTTCTCTGGTTATAACAAACTCACTTTCTTTTTGCATTTTTTGCACTCAATATGCATGCTTACATCTATATCAAATGTTGTAGTCGAGAGTTTATCAAGGAGTACAGTGCTTCACATCCTGAGTCATCTGGCCTTAAAGCTGTGAGCCTCCTGGTTACCTTTCAAAATTCATAGACAATGCCTATAATGTATTTTGGAGGCAACATTAGATGCAATGGCTTTTGCCATTTCAGGCCACAAAAGCTGCATCAGATGCTTGGAAGTCAATGAGCTTGGAGGAGAAAGCAAAATATACTAGGCGTGCTCGTGAGGTGTGGGATAATTACTTGAGCGCAGCTCCTCCGCGTGCTCTCAAGCCAAGAAAACAGGTTTGGGCTTATACTTTTGCCTTTTGTTGCCAGTACACATTTTTTGTCAGATGGATGTAACAGATAACAAATGCAGACTAAGCTCGTCACAAGATGCTCTCCTGGCCGCTTATTTAACGTGCTACAGCGCCTTACACCAAGACAAAAGGATGCAGTGAAAAACATGGGATTTGGAAGCCTTCTTGGCCTCAGATGCCGGACCCTACGTCGTAACTTGTGCCTTTGGCTATTGCAGAGGTTTAATACTACACGACGCAGCTTGGAGATTTGTGGTGACTGCATTCCGCTATCCCCTAAACATGTAGAGTTTGTGATGGGACTAGCGGCTAGTGGGAAGGATGTGGTTAACTCAGGACCTGATGACTTAATTGCTGATCTGCGGCAAAGCTACAATGCTACAAATCGTGGGATTTCAGTGCGCCTGCTAGAAGAGAGGCTGAAATCTCCAGAAGCAGGAGAGAAGTTCAAGAGGTCTTTTGTCCTCTATGCACTGGGCACTCTTTTATCCCCAACAGCAAGGCTAGATGTCAGCCCTTCGTTTCTCCATTTCTTGACAAATATGGACGTTGTCCATCAGTATAACTGGGGAAAGTTCTTACTTGATCGTCTAGTTCGGGAGGTAACTCGCTTTCGCCAAGGGAAACAACGTGCAGTTGGTGGCTGTCTTTTGTTTCTGCAGGTGACATAGATATGTACTCTTGTTCATGTTTTGATGTGCTCATAAATCATCTCTGAAAATATTTTCTGCATCTCAGCTATTTTATTATGAGAGCATCTCGATTGAGGAACCTAATACTTTACTCCCTCATCCAAAATCATGTTTATCTTCATGGGGTGAGGAAGAGATTACTGAAAGAGAAAAACGAGAAAGAGAACTTGGTGGCTATGGTCTTGGAGAGGTAATTATCTCTAACAGCACATGAAACTCCACAATTTGACACTGAAGTTGTTATTAGTTCATCTATGTTTGGTTCTCCTATCCAGGTGAGATACAAGGATAAATGCACTGGCACAGAGGCATCAGAGCATATGTGCCAACTAGATTGCATGCCGGCAGGGAAAATAACCACTGGGAAAGTGCATAGCTCTGTTTTTGAGCAGGAAAGAGACCAGGTAGCCATACTCTGGACAAACTAGTATTATATTGTGATGATATAAATGTTGAATCTCATAGCTCTCAACTTTAGAGACCTCACTTGGCAATCCTTGTCAAGTTCTCTGAACTTAATCTAAATCCGTATTTTTATTTTTATACCTTTTTATGCTGAATAGTGAATGGGGATCATTCTGTGGAAAAGGTGGTTTTCCCCTTTTTTTTATTTGTTTGTTTGCCCCTTTAATAATGATATTGCTTCCTTCTCTCCCCTCTCCTTTTCTCACTAGCCAGGCACTTCATGGATGTGAGAAGCTAAAAATTAAGATTTGCTGATCCATGTATGCACTGAGATCATAGCTCTGGCCTTTTAAAGCTATATTTTCAATCATTAGTACTCGTTTTCTTCCATGTTATTTATATTTAGCAAGGTAAAACATACTATTTTAAAAATATTCCTGCTAGGTGTTTGTGGTTAAAATTGAAACATAGGGTTTGGATTTATTGGAATTAATGTTTCTTTCTGAGTAGAGTTAAGGGCAAAAAGTGGGATAAATTTTGGATTAACATCTTTCTCTTTCTCCTTTTCTTAATTAATAAAATCTCATGAGTCTCACTAATATCTTTTTTGGAGCATCTCTGAGAAAAGAATTTAAATGTAGTTTTACCCTTAAGAACATTACAAGCTTGGAGTGTAACTTTATTCTAAGCCTGCATATCCGTTTCAAGATTTGCTTTTGTGGAAATTCATGATCATATTATAATGATCTTATTATACTAAGGAGGAAAACCTGAACCTATTGGGAAAACATTCCAAACATAGATAAGCTGACTAGGTTTATAAGCAAAAAATTGAGTTTTATTCAAATCTTAAAAAAAAAAAAAAAAAAGGCTTCTTCACTCTGATTGTCTACTTGAGCGGGAAAAGTGCTGCTTTGTGTTGCTCCTAGTAAGTGCAGTCTATTTAGATGGTGTGTTGATAAACGTATTGTCGTCGACAACAGGAAAATTTGTAATGGATCACTTGCTTATAATTTTGCTCTTCGGTATGGTGATAAAAATGAGATGAAGAATATTTTGAGCAGGACCTGCTATCTAATATACAAATTGTTGACATACGAGTTTTGGTACTTTGCAGTAACTAACTTTGCAGACATCTTTCTGCAGATAAATGTACCAAATCTTCTGACGAGTAGCAGTATAGTGTGTCAAGACACTGAGGTGGTTACTGAATCTGTGGGAACTCTATGCCGAAATAAGGAGTATGGATGCAATGAAATGCTGGATTATGATGATGATCACGAAGAAACATGTGTCTTCTCACCTTGTGCATGTCCTCTTCCAAATTGTAACTTCATTGGCTCATCAGAACAGTTATCTCTACACTTCAGCAGTAAACACTGGGATTCTGGAAGGCGTTTCAGATACAACGGCCCTTTGTCTGTCTCTTTGGGGGTGAACCAACAATTCCTTGTTCTTCAAGCAGAAGAGGATGGTGTTCTTTTTCTTCTCAGCAAGGGTGTTGCGAGCATTGGAAATACAGCCGCAATAACATGTGTCGGGCCAAGCTCATTGAAGGAAAAGTTCTTGTATGATCTGGTAGCAGGTAGGGGAGTCAGCTCACTCAGATTAAAATCGTTGGCAGAGTATTTTCCAGGCAGGGTAGAAGATTTTCCTCCTATGGATTTTCTTTTGATTCCATTTCCTTTCCTGGGTTCATCGGGGCAGCTTGAATTGGAGATTTGTATATGGAATTCGGCAGAACTAGGCACAGATTGCTCTTAAGTGGCTACTTGGACTGTGAGTTGTATATCATAATTTATTACTGTTGCACTTGGGACATTTTGCTTGTTGCTCGCCAAAATGATCGCTTGTTCTCACATTCTTGCTCATGAAATTACCGAAGACGCAGTTTGTCCAAAAGGTTTGCAATAATCTCATAATTTGGTCTAAATATAAAGGAAAATACAAAAAATAAAATTACCAGTAATAACAATAATAAGGGGTATTTAGGATTAATTATCAATAAATATCTAAATTATACACATCTTAACAATTTTAGCTCGTACTATAAAATTTTGCAATAAAATACATAAACTTTTTTTTTTTTTTTTCAAAAGTAGCTTTCGGACTTTATTCTACATGGCAGCTGAAATTTTTTTTTTTATTATTAAACAAATTGAGTCAGCAAATATTGAAGCTAAATTGTAATTTAAATAAAAAGTAAGGATTAAATTAAAAAAAAAACCCTAAAAATCTTTCATTTGCTCTCCTATCTCTCTCTTCCTTCTTCTCCATCTGTCTCTGCTGCACCTATCTCCAAGCCTTCTATATGTCCTCCATTTGTCTTCTCCGAAAGTCCATTTTCTCTTCTTCTTACCTTCTTCAATTTGATGCCAATTGAAGCCATAATTATTTTTGCAACTTATTATTAGTGAATTTCTTTGAGTTTAATAGTTGAGAAACTATCCAGTTCTCCAGCTAGTGATTTAGAAGGTGCAATGAAAAGTTATGGCATCTTGTACGGAAGAAAGGATCACAAGTGTGAGTATTGGTATCTTGTACCTTTCTCAACAATTTTTGGAGCCAGTATCGGCTCATTACAATATCTCGAAAAATAAAGTATAAATTAAAATGCGACAAATTTGTTTGTGCTTCCTTCTACTTAATTTTGCTTTTGTATTGAATTTTTCTCCAGTCAAGTATGAAGAAAAAGCAAGAGAGATGTTTAGCTTAGATATTTTACTGGTTTTGTTTTTGCAGATATCGAAATGAAGACAAATAGGAAGTCAATGAAAAATATTTAATTATGATTTATAAACACTATACACAGATATTCAATTTGAATTTTTAAAATTTTTTAAAAATTTTATAAAAATAAGTTAATGTTCAATTAAAATTTTTAAAAATTTAAAAAAATATATAAAAATAAAATGATATTCTATTAAAATTTATAAAAATTCTATAAAATAAGGTAATACTTAAAAAGTTACTGATTTTTATAAACATTAGACTTTTTATACAATTATATATATACAAAATTATTATAAATATCTTTCACTTTCTTGTAAATATTTTAATAGACTTTTTCATAAAATTTATAAAAATTATTGACAAATTTATAAACTTTACAAAAATTATTAAAAATCTATAAATTTTGTAAAAGTCAATTACTTGAAAAAATTATAAATATCTTTCAAAATTCTAATTAAATACACGCTTGTAAATGTTAGACAAGAAATTGAAAATTTCTGCCGAAGATTCTCAAGCCTTCTGATCGAATTTTTCTTTCCTCCACTTGTGTCCACTGTTAGGTAAGAAATTTTACCAATCCTAATCCAAAATCAAAATAGAGATTGATGAGTGGAAGAGAAAATAATAGTTTTCAAGAAGGAATGATAGTTTTATTTCTTTGGATTGTTAAGAAGTTAAAAAAAAAAAAAAGATGAATGTTCAAATGGGCGGTGGTGTTGGAAGAGAAGATGATAATTTTAGTGTTTTTTTTTTTTTGAATCTTTTTTAATTTAGTTCTTATTTTTTCTTTAAATTATATATTAGTCCTGTATTTTTTGAGTCATTTTTACTTTTAGTGAAAAAAAGAAATTTTGGTTGTCATAATAGATAAAATAACTGAATTTCTAATCGGAAGCTACTTTTCAAAAGAAAAAACAAGTCTATGTTCTATTGCAAAACTTTATAGTATGAGCTAAAATTGTTAATATGTGTATAATATAGGTATTTATCAGTAATTAATCCTTTATAAAAAGCTCCTAAAATTTGGTCCAAATTTCAAATTAGGTTCTAGCCTTTTTTTTTTAATAATAATAATTTTGTCTATCATGTTTCAAACCTTTTTATTTAAATCCTTTGCTAGTATCCTTACTAAAAAGGAAAAACTAAGGTTTTTAGTTGCTAGTATTAAATATAATAGTAAATTACCAATATACTTCTGAGATTTGATTGAATATACTAATTAATTTTTTTATTTTTAAAAGTATATTATAATATCTCTTAAATTTAGTTAAATATACTAGTTATTTCCTTCAATTACTTTTGATTAGAATATTCTGTTAGTTGTCTAAAATATTCTATTAGTCAACTAAAAAGTTCTACAAATACCCTTGTTTATTTTTTAATAAATTTGATATTTTGTTAATTTACAAAATACAATATTAAAAAAAATGATAAATTTGATATTTTGGTATCAAATTGATAATACTAATTTTTTTTGATATTTTTTAAGACAAAAAAAATTGACAAATTTGACATTTTATTAATATATAATAAAAAAAATTAATGAAATGAATATAAAGTATATTAATCAAAATCTGGCCGACTTCATAATATATTTCTAAAAATAGAGGGATCAACTAATATATTCGACCAAATCTCAGAGGTTATAATAATTTATTCTAAATATAATAATCTTATTAAATTTAGTAAATTAAATTTCTATTATGCACCTTCAATTGGACGCATTGTTTACCAACTTGTACAATTTCTATTATATATTTTTAATAAATTTTTTTACTTATAAACTATTTTATAAAATACTAAATTTTATTATAAAAATATTAATATTTTATAAATAAAATTATATAGCTTTTATATAATGAAAATATAGCTTGGGAATATAAAGAAGTGTTAGCATTCCTCGTGAAAGAAAATGGTAAGAAGAACGAAATGCTATTATTTCTCAAGATTTACCTTATGAAGTAAGCTTGGAAACAAAATATTTTACCTTTGCGGTGGATAAAGCTGAAACAGAAACCAATAAGCACTCAGCAGCAGAGTAGCTGTTGGAGAAGAATGAGTTCTTCACTGATACTACGTCGTTTTTTCTGTTTAAGCCCGCCAGTATCAGCGGCACCGACTTCTTCTGTAGCTGCTGCTGCTCCTTCTGGTTTTAAGAAAAAGCCCCTCGTCTTTTTGGGCTCTCCTCAGGTGCTCATTACACCTATATACAGATATATTTTATAATTACGTATAGCCTTTTCCATGGAAATGTGATTTTCTTTTCTTTTATTAGGTTTCTGCAATTGTTTTAGATGCGCTTGTTAACGCATCTTCAGCTCCGAATTCCATCTTTGAGGTACTCAACATCTTAATTGAATTCTCTCTTTTGCCTTTTTTTTGGTTTAGTTTTTCAGGATTTGTTGGCAACTAAAAGTTAATTCAATTTTATGGGCAATGTGCTGTTAGAAAGAATTTCTCTTTCATTTTCAATGGAATTAACTTGCTAAAATGAACACCCTTAAGTTGATGTTGGCATGAACTGATGAAAAAATTTTTCTAATTGCTTCTAGTTTTAGACAATTCTGTTACAGCTTAATTTGATGCTAATACATATGGAGTGTTTGAGATTGCTGGTAAGGGTTTTAAAACATATTTTGAATTTTTTAGATTTAATTTACTGATTTTTTTAATTTTTTATAAATTGTTTTTTTCAAATATGCTTTTGGAAAAATCATCTATTTACATGTTTATACTAAAAACAATTTTCAAAATTCAAAAAGAGTTAAAAATATAATTTTTTTTTTCCGAAAAGCATATTTTTCAAATGCAATGCCAAACAAGGCTATAGAAGTAGAAGTTTGCATATTGACTATAAACCCATCTATCAGTTATTCATAACATAACATTTTTTGACCTCTCTCATTTTTGGAAAAAATGAATGGCCATGATATATTGGGGTATGATCACTGAACTTTACTCTTATTATAATAAAATTATAAAACTTTTTTTTGTCTCAAAAAGTCACTCAACTATGTTTTCATTTCATTAAAATCACTTCCATCCAATTTTCTGATTTAGGTAACCGGAAAGTTGACGTGTTAGCTAATGTGTCATCGGAAATCTAACGTGATAGCGACATATTACCTAAAATCTAACGTGACAGTTGATATGTCACTGAAAATTGGCTATGGAGTGACTCTAGTGAAACGAAAATATAGTTCAGTGATTTTTTTGGGACAAAAAAATGTTTTATGATTTTACATAGGTGAAATTAATCCAGTATATTGGAATAGAGTTTATTTGATTTTTTTTAGCTTTCTTGAGGATAATTTGTGGCCTTTCGCTTATCTGTCTTAACCTATCCTTGGAATCTGGTAATTTTTACTAAGGCAGTGAACTTTTATGTGTATTGTTATCAAATGACTGTATGAGGTTTCTGTTAAAAGCATTTTTCCCTTCTGTTTTCTGGATATCCAATTTGGCATGTCTTAGGTTGCAGCAATTGTTACTCAGCCACCTGCACGAAGAGGTAGGGGTAGAAAGATGATGCCTTCACCAGTTGCTCAGTATGCACTTGATAGAAGCTTCCCCTCTGACCTCATTTTTACACCTGAACGAGCTGGAGAGGTTACTGATGGATTTTTTTTATTCTGAACAAGTGACATGTCTATGAAGAGAATTTATTTTCCTTCTGTTAAAATGCAGGATACTTTTCTGTGCAGTTTAAAGGCATTGCAGCCTGAAGTTTGCATTACAGCAGCATATGGGAATATTTTACCTACCAAGTTTCTTAATATTCCACCGATGGGTTAGTCAAATGTGTTTCAGCTAACAAAACTGAGAATTTTTTAACTTCTTCTTTCAAAATGAATAAGCCATGTGCCAATTTGATAGTAGTTTTTATATTGTGGAGTGTGTTTGGCTGAGAGTTTCCTAGGCAAAATTACTGCTGTTAGTGAAAAAAATAAAATTTTATAAAAATCTGTTAAAATTGTCCTTGATGGGTCCTAAATAAAAAGTTTAAGGATTCCATTAAACAAAAGTGAAAATAGGTAAATAGCATAAATGACTAAAGTACAGGGACTAAATATGTAATTTGCTAATATTTTTCTATAAGATTCTCATGTGAATGCCATTTTCTCAGGGACGGTCAATATACATCCAAGCCTGTTGCCACTCTACCGTGGAGCAGCTCCAGTTCAAAGAGCATTGCAGGTTCCTTATTTTCACAGGATTTCAATATTTGCTATAATAATACTTGGTCATGCAATTGCATTCACATGTCTCTGCATAGGATGGTGCACGAGAAACTGGAGTATCCTTAGCCTTCACTGTTCGTGCTCTAGATGCTGGGCCTGTCATTGCCTATGAAAGGTTGAACGTTGATGATCATATTAAGGTATAAATGATGCTTTTGTGGGTTCATATTGGCTGAGGTTTTTGGATTTAGTCATATTACGTTTTTACTAAACCTAATATAATTGACATAATGGATTAAGTTGGAACGTTAATTGACATATGCCTTGGGAATATCCATTAGGACATCCTGGATATAGTCCTAAATATAGCACTTTTTGCGTGAAATGACAGCTTTGGATACTAAAAATTAGCCTTTTTGATTGTTAGCTCAATATTTTGTGATTGTGAGTGACAAAAATTATGTACTTTTACTTTCTTGTTGCATTTATTTTCTATGTATCACTTGCACGTGCTCACAAAGCATGTGGTACTGACTTTGGTCTTAGCTTGTTAAACGAGCTTATAATGGTAATTCAGCTATTCTGTTGTTCTTCTTTACATATAATTCTTGGCTTAACACGCCATCATTGCTTTAAAACATTTTATGACTTCATCTGCGCTGATTACATTTGCAGGCTCCTGATTTGCTTCCATTGTTATTTTCTGAAGGTATGTCTCTTCCTGAAAATTTTCTATGTTAACAGTCAATATAGCTACTCCAATATCATGCCATATAGCTCAGAGTACATACATATTTTTAATCTCATAGTCAATTTATTCTTTGTATTTGCTCAAGGCATTCATTTTGAAAGTCCAAAGAAACTCCTCTCTCAGAAAAATAAACTCATCTGATAATTTTAACCTTTTATTATTAATTAGTGTCTTGTTATTGTTTTATTTCTAAGTAAGCTAGCAACACCTTGTCTGTATTGTCTATTTGTTTCTTAAGTTCCCCCTCCTACCCTCCCTTTGGTGCAACCTCGCTTGATGCAAGTTGGATGTAGAATTTCTTCCACTAAGGAAACAAGTCAATCTTTAGATAGCTGGTTTCTACTGGGCTATTCACAGGCGAGTTCAATCTGGGAAATTGAAAGTCTCCAAAATCATATTAAACTTCTAGGATTTTAAAGATGAAAATCTGGAGTTGGACTGAAAGATTTAATCTTCACACCTATCTAGAAATTATTGAACAATACAGATTGTAATTTTGTCTTTTTGGGCAGTCTGTATGGTATTCGAAACAATTCACTATTTTTTAGTTTACGAATTAAAATGGAAACTAAAGCTTTTATGCACACGATTCCATTTCCACTAAGAATAATAAAGTACATAACATAAATAACTAATATATAACTACAAAGCATGAGTCATAAATAACACGTTGATGGAAATTATAGTTTGTTAGTTATATTAAATTTTATATTTTAATATAAATAACAAACTATAAAATTTGAAGACAATTTTTTTAATAGATACTTTCAAATCTAAAAAGAGATTTTTGTTTCTTTTTGTTTTGTTTTGTTTTGGTTTTTTGTTTTATTTTTTTTTATGTTAAAACACAATAAATTAATGTATAATGTGTGTATATGTATATATATATATATATATATATACACACACATAAACCACATGAATGTTTGATATATATATATATATATATATATATATATATACATATGTACACACACATGCAAACATATTTTTAGTATAAGCTGTATATAATTTTTTTTTTTTTTAAATCTTTGTACTTCTTGGTTTGCTTGAGGAATATTAGTACAAGTTGAATGCTTGAGCCAAACCAAGAGAATTAAATGGGCATGAGAAATAAGGGAAGATATAATCATATAGACTGTCGCTTGCAAAGAATATGGTTTTAAATGGGGAAATAACTTCTAGGTTAGATAGGACCATAGGATTAAGAATTCGTTGAGTTCATCCTAAGAGGTCATGGCTTCATGCCACTAAATGTTTTTGAGGTGTTTTTGATTCATAAATTTTTTCTATTGCATATTTTCCAATATGTTCTTGGAGAATTGAATGTGCGCAAGGAGCACCAAGGGCTAGCTTTGGCGCCTTGGAAGCCCAAAGGCAGACGCTGTCACAAAAGCGAGAGCTTTGGGGTTTTTGTCTTAATTAAGTGAAAAAAAATAAAAATTTACCAACATGTGCTCTTTTGAAACATATTTCCCTCTCTATACTTTTTTTTTTTTTGCCACATAGGATGAGTTTTGGGTTGACTAGAAATTGATCGCCAGTCATATCTATGAATGGGAAATAGTATAATGGCCTCTCTAACTAGCGATCATACACCAGTTCTCCGCTAATACCAATTCAACAATTCCCCAAAAAAAAAAAAATTTCCAATGTAAATCCCATTCAAAGAAGTGTTACGTTTAAGGCTTTTTTTCCTTACATATTAATTTATTTTAATTAAATTAATATTTATTTATTTTATAATTAAATAATTACTTACCCCATTTTTTAGTTATCTTAAATAACAAATATATTAATTAATGTAATTAAAAGTTAATTTAATCATAATTAAATAATTTTTAGAATTTTCCAAAAATTATTGGTTATTTTTAATTAATTAATGATATCATTTTTATTACCTTAATTTTTTAAATAAAATTTTTAAATACAATTTTTTATAAATTTTAATTTAAAATTATATAGGAATGAAATTAACATAAAATTTAATATTAGTACAAACAAAAGAGAATATCAATGTCCTCCAATATGCCCTCCTATACCACAAGGCGATGGTCTTCTGTTACGTCTAGCTTGCTGCCTTCTGAATGCAGTTCTGATTAATGGACTAGGGTCAATCTCTTTATCTGTATCATTCACTTCTTCTTCAGTAAAATGATCCCATGTTATATCTGTTGTATGTTGCGGTGTAAGCTATGGAGAAGCAGAGTGAGACCATGTGCAAAAGATCCTTGATCTTATCTCGATCTTTGGTGTAGTGGTCTTATTCTGCTTCTCCATGGCTTACACCATAACATTGTTTGAGGCTCCTTCTACTGTTGAAGAAGTGAACGGCATAGATGAAGAGGTTGACCCTAGTCCATTAATTGGAACTGCATTCAGAAAGCAGCGACTTAGACGTAACAGAAGACCACCGCCTTGTGGTACAGGAAAGTATATTGGAGGATATTGATATTCTTTTTTGTTTGTATTGATATTAAATTTTATGTTAATTTCATTCCTATATAATTTTAAATTAAAATTTATAAAAAATTGTGTTTAAAAAAATAAGGTAATAAAAATGATGTCATTAATTAAAATTAACCAATCATTTTTAGAAAATTCTAAAAATTATATAATTATGATATAATTAATTACATTAATTAATACTTTTGTTATTTAAGAAAACTAAAAAATGGGTGAGTAATTATTTAATTATAAAATAAATAATTTGTAATAATATAATTTAATTAAAATAGATTAATATGTAAGGAAAAAAGGACTTAAACACAATAGCAATTTACATTTGATTTTTTTTTTTTTTGGAGAATTGTTGAATTGGTATAGGCGGAGAATTGGTGTATGATCGTCAGTTAGAGAGGCGATTATAATGTTTCCCATTCATCGCCTCTATGATTGGCGATCAATTTTCAGTCAATCCTAAACCCATCCTATGTGGCAAAAAAAAGCATAGAGAGGGAAATATGTTTAAAAGAGCACATGTTGGTAAATATTTTTTTTTTTTTCACTTAATTAAGTAAAGAGCCCACGCCTTGGTGTGCCTGGGGCCTAAGGTGAGGCGCACCCGAGTGACATTAGTTAATTATTTGTATTTTTTTTAGTATTGGTAAATCTGAATCATTAATTATAAATTGAAAAACACTAATAGTAGACATTACCGCATCTAATTATTTCCAAAACAAACAATAAAAAAGAACTAGGGCAAAGAAAATCTGTGATGATTGACTAATTGTGCTTTATTTTGATAATTCATAATTGATAAGTGTTATAACTTATTAAATATAGTATTAGTAAGCTTAGAATCCTTATGTGTTTAAGACTTTAAGTCTTTAGTAAGTTTAGGAGTTTTGTGCGTTGAGGATTTCAAACCTTAATTAAGTTTTTTTTTCCTGTGTTTTGAGTTTTAATAGTTTTAATAATATATCACCTTGTCAGCGTTGTCAAAGGCGCTTGCCTAGTTTCACAAGCGAGACAATGGTAACCCTCAGCGCCTTTGAACATGTCAGGCGAGGCTCCTTCACTCAAGCATGCGCTTGATGTGCCTAGGCCTGTGCCTTTCATCCCCCTTCTTGTGCGCCTTTTGCGCTTGATGAAATTTTCTAACTCTAATCTAAGGTTTCCATTTTGACTGTTCTAGAAGATTTTTCTATTTTTAATTTAAGGGTATTATAGTCAAAGTTAGACTTTAACCTTTGTATGATTATATTTTAAGTTATATTAGGACTTTTTAGGCTTTTTATATTTAAAAAAGAAATGACACAAATAACCACTAGCCTCTCTTCCTTCCAGCAATGACAACAACGTTCCTTTTATAATTCTAAAAGAGAGAACTGTTGCTACCACCTTCTACCATCTATCAATCTTCTTCAAAGCACTATAAGTTTTATGATAGTTTTTTCTTTTTTTTTTTTTTCAATTTTTTATTTTTATTGAAACATGTTATTTTTTGGTTTTTTACTACCATAAGATTTAGAATTTTATCATAGAAATCTTTTAGTTTTTTGTTGAAACATGAAACTTTTTTGTTAAAATCCTCATATATATATATATATATATATATTTAGAAATTTATGCCTTACTTAGATCAGGCGAGTGCTTTTTTGTGCCTTGCACCTCAGGCGATAAAATACTATATTGCCTTGAGTGCGTCTTTGACTACCTTGCACCTTACTAGTAGTTTAATAATAAAATTTATAATTTTTTTATGATTTTTTTTTTTGTGCCTCATGTTACTCAGGCACACTCTTGCACCTAAGCTCTAGGACCCCTTAGCACCTTGCATCTTTAATAACTATGGTTCTTTGCTTCGGCGAATTGTTGTTGATGAATGATCTGTTTATAACTTAGCAGGATCTAAACTTTTGGTTGATGAGATTCCTTCTATACTTGATGGATCAGCTAGGGAAAGAGCTCAACCACAAGATGATTCTAAAGCTACTTTGGCCCCAAAGGTGAGATCTCTTTCTCAGGGTCAAACAATAGTGCGGATGTCCATCTATGTACTCTAGCTTAGTTATAGGAGCAGTCTGAAGCGTGTTTGTGAAAAATAATTGGGTAAATTACCAAAAAAATCATGAACTTTGCACTTTATCACAGTTATATTCAATTCTTTAAAAATTTGAGTTTAATTTTATGTACTTTGAGTTTTGTAACAAATTTTGCCTCGGGTGGACTGAACCTTACTCCGAATCTACGCGACGATGTTTTGCACAGTTCAAAATATAATTTGAAATTTTTTATGCTTAAAATAGTCGATTTTAGGTGCGTTTCTGTGACAATCTTAAATTGTAACTATCTAGTATTGAGAATAAGTTCGCAAAATCTTCAAACAAAGAATTTCAAATTGAATTTTGAATTGTGCAAAACGGCACACTTTTAATGCAGATAGCCACGTGACAATTTTTTTCCATATCAGATCACATCAAATCCATTATGTATGCCACATCATTTTTTAATATTTTTTATGTTTTTCCAGATCATCACCACATAGGTTCGGAGTGAGGTCCAGTTTACCTGAGACAAAATTTGTTACAAAATCTAAAGTATATATAATTAAACTCAAATTTTTAAAAAATTGGATATAACTGTAATAAAGTACAAAATTTAAGATTTTTTTTGTAATTTACCCAAAATAATTTTATTACATTTTTTATTTTCACTCTTAGTATTCTTTTGAAGCATATATTTATGAGCTTAGGCATTGTTTGTGCATTCTTCTTTGCCTTTGCTTTTGGGACCTTCAATTTTGTTCCCTTCTTTGCATTTGAATGTTGATTGCATAAGTTTTTTCATACATTTTTTTCCACTACACATTTTCAATTCTAAATATGTTCCAAGTAATGCATTTTTCTTACGACATGACTCGTGATATAGTACTGAATTTTTGTCTATCAGTTTCTTGAATTACTGTAGCATGTTCCCAATATGCCTAAAAAGATACAACATGTTCTCTCTCTCTCTCTCTCACCATGTGTGCATGTATGTTTTTGTCTGTGTGTATGTGTGATTAGTTGACTACTGCTTTCATATTATCTATGGAAATGCTTTACACTTGTTATGCTGAGTAAAATAATTTCTAGAATCATTGTTTTCCTCTAATGTGCTCGATTTTCTGGGGTCATCAAAGGAACACGCTGAAAATAACATCATGAAAATTGTAGTACTCTGTGAGTTAAACGTATGGAAACATGCTGAGCTTTTTTTGTTGTAATTTGAGATTAATCTTTTGTCATGAACTGTGAGAGTTTGATGCAAACTTTTGATAATTTTGCTAGGTGGGCTTCCTAGAAGTATTTCCTAGCATGAGCTTAAATCTTCTAGTCAGCTAGCTTGGTTTCTTGCCTATTATTTAAAGGCTCAATGTGATTTTCTTTGTAGATATATAATGAATATAAAGTTTATTCAAGTTTTCTGCTTTGTGCAGATAACTCCTGAGGAGTCATGGTTATCCTTTGATGACGAAGCTTTTGTCCTACATAATAGGGTAAACTCTTACTTTTCCTTCTAATCAGACTATAATGACTATATGCAACCTTTTTAGGTTCGTGCATTTGCAGGGTGGCCAGGAACACGAGCTAAAGTAGCACTTGTGGACAACAAAGATGGTTGCCAAGATATAATAGAACTAAAGATCATCACTACAAGAGTTTGCCAATGTGACATCTTCCAGGGTACTGAAGCCGATGATATTACTTTTTTCAAGGGTTCTCTAGTGATTCCTTGTGGAAGATCTACTGCACTTGAGGTATGTTCAATCGCTCTGTAATTGTTATTTTCAAAGAATTTGTGTTGCTATTTTGATGGAATTCAGAATATAATTCTGTGTCTTAATAAAAAAGATGCGAGTAAAATGAGTGAAACTTAGCTCAATCTGCCTAGGAGAAAGGAAAATGAAAGAACATCTTTTGACTATTGAACTATTGGTAAATATTTGGGGAAGACGCAAAATATTTTGCAGTGTTGATTCAGTAACTTTTAACATGAAGGTGCATAGATACGAGCACATTTGACTTTTTGATTTTATTGCCAGGTATTGGAAGTTCAGCCTCCAGGCAAGAAGGTGATGAGTGCTGCTGCCTTTTGGAATGGTTTGCGAGGTCAAAAGCTAAAGAAATTATAACAGAGCAAACAACTCATCCAGACGACTACACAATTAATAAGCAGGAGTATTTAGGTTAAAGTTCTCCATTATTTTAGTCCCAAAAACATTGTTTTTAACCTCTTTACCTACGCAGTTTCGAGTTCCTTTTTTTCTTTTTTTGTAGTGAACTTAGATGGCAAGATCTAACCACTTAGCAAAACTTCCACTTTCTGTATTTTTGGTGTTAACTTGTTAAGTAAAGACTAAAGAATGGAGAGAGAAAAAAAAAAGTGTAAAAGAAGAGGAGAAACAATTGGTGCAGGGGAGGGGGAAGAATAGATAAATTTATGGCCCTGTAGTATTGCAGTATTTCTACATCGTATGCATATGGTTAACTTCTTGAAAATGGCCCATGATGGACATTGTTAGCATGCAATCTTTGTTGTGTGCAATGTTTTAAATTTTAGATGTGACAATTTTTCATATTTCCGAAGAGAGAATGTTGAGGCGTATTTAGTTTTGGACAAGTAGTTCATACTTCTGAAAATTTGATATTCATAGTTCACTTGTTGAGTGTTAATAATTTATGGATTTAATGTGACAAATAAAAACTAAACAAAATATAAGTAATTCAAGGTTCGTAAGCTTCACATTCTCAGTTATAAGTATTCAATTTTTATAAAAATAAAATTTCAAGAGCTTAATGTGGACACTAAATTCAAGAATAAAAAAAAAAAAAGGAATTCGCATACTTAACTAAAGGGGCATGTTGGGGACAATCGACGGTGAGATAAGTGTAATACTTTTACTAGCTATAGTTTATGCTGAGATGAGATGATATTTTTTTATTAGATATCTCGAGTTTGAACTCTAGTGTGAAATATTTTTAAAAAGTTTTATCTTAAAAAATTTGAGAATGAATGTTTTACTCCTTAATGGGTGTCTGATGTGAATTCAAATTGGATAACTAAGATAAAAAAAAAAAGGAAGAGTTTTCAATGGTACTGCTCAAGCTAAAATATGCGTTTTGCCAAAATTTTATTTATATATTGGTTAGTTGATACTTTTAAGAGATGGGCATGCAGTTTACAAAATCAACTTAAACTTGGCAATCTAATTATTGTTGTGACTCAAAGGAACTAACTTTGGAAAAAGAAACCTCACTCACATCGTTGAGAATTTTAATTTCCAGCTATGAGAGTGCATATATTCTGCACTGCACAATAAGCAATTGCTTGTATGCCTTCCCCTTTCAATATTTGTTTAATTGAATTTGGATGTTGACTGGAAATTTCAAAAATCCATTGCATTCTATTGATTAGGTCGAATTTAATAAATTCATTCTAGAGAAGTAGAGATAAATTTTTAGGTGGACTCATTATATTACGTCATCCGTATACTAATTTAATCAAACAGTGACATGTACTTAATTGTTTTATTCTCATTGGTTGATATGAATATAATATGTATATATGTCGCTATTTAACTAGATTAGTTTATGAATACACCTAATATATATACCACTTTGGTTCGATGACTGCTTTAATTGGGAGCTTTTATCCTTTCTTTATTCTTGTCATTCTTAAAGCAAAGAGTAACCATGTTCTAATTTGCCATGTATTGCCAACCTTTTGGATCATTTGTTTGATCGATAAACGATTCTTTAAAAATATGTACGGTGTTAGTATGAATTCTCTTTGGGAATAATATTCAATTTCACCACCAAAACCTTTTGAGAATGCTCAAATAAATCATTAGACTCTAATAATAAATATGCCTTTTAATTAATAATTAATAAAATGTGTATATATATAATGTCACAAAGGTGATTGTTTTTGGGCATTTCTCTAAGGATAACTATATATACGAATACAGATACAAATATATAATTCCAATTACTTTAAATATTTATATTTCTAAGGCAAAAAATATATTCAGTCACCTGTATTTATTTCTATCATTTTACTTCCTAATCGGTTTTTATCCAACTTGCATTTTATATTTTGTTTTTATTAATAAATATTTCAACAAATGATAAATCCGACCATCATATGATAACGAGCCAACAAATGATGAAATTTTTTAAAACATTGGTTGAAATTGTTAAGAGAAAAAGTATTGTAATATTTTGAATTGTTATACTATGGATCTTACTAAATAACTATATATTCATTATTTAACAATTATAAATTTATTACTAATAACTGGAGGTAAATAATTATAAATTTATTATTTAATAAATGTAGGTAATAGCTGTAGATACATTATTTAACAATTGTATAACAACTATATATTTATTATTTAACAAATATATATTTATTATTAAATAATTGTAAGTTTATTATTTAACAACTATAAATTCATTATTTTATAATTATAAATTCATTATTTTGTAACTGAATTTTACTTAAATTTTCACAAATCAAACTCACAAAATTATATTATCAACTGAAAATATATTAATTTATTTGCAATCAACATAAAGAATCATAAAAAAACAAATAGAACAAAATAAAAAAATAAAAAATCTAATAAAAAGAAGAAGAATAACAACAAGAAAAGGAAAGACAAATGGCGACAACTTCGTTAAATTAAAAAAAAAAAAAAGTGCCTCAGGTGCATATAACCAATTGCCATTTTAGGTAAAACGATCAAAAAATAAAGATTTGGACTAAGCCCAAAACTAATTTCGAATGAACTTAGATACTTTTGTTTTAACCCCCCATTGTTTTACAATTAGAGACGACTAATCTGAATTCACACCCAACATATCATTAAAGGATAAAGCAATCCCTCCCAAATCCACTTTAAGAGCAAAATTAATATTTTATCCAATTTTCGTTCTAAGTCCACTTTCTTTTGAATTCTCTTTTAAACCTGTCTGCATAATCTCATATATTTTATTAATATTATAATATATACGTTAATACAATGCGGACAATAATGTATGGACCTAAACACAAAAAGCAGAACCCAAAATTGCTGTCTGATACGCCTTTCCGGAAAAAAATAACTAATAAAAAAAAAACTAAGATTTTTAAAATGGGATAAAGATTTAATATTTAAATTTCAATAAATATTAATTTGCAGGAATAATGATGAGAAGAAAGAAAGTTAATCCAAGTATATGATTTATTTATTTATTAAATAAAAAAGTGCAGAATAAGCCAATAATATCAATTAATGGTTGTTATTTAATAGACATATTAATGTGGAAAGCAAAGGCACACTCATTGTATAAAATTGAAAGCCAAAACAGAAGAACTTTACAATATTTTTCCATTAACCCAATATATAAATTAAACAATTCATTAAACCCAAAAGCATTTGCCATATCCCTCATGATTTCTTTTCACTTTTCTCATGGTTTGTGGGGGTTTTTTTTTTCTTTTCCATACCTAAAGTATGTATAGTATTTACATAGTTAATGTATTTGTTATTTCAATAAAATACTTTATGATTATTATGATTTATCTCTGTTTGTGGTTTTTTTCTGTTTCCTTCTTTGGTTTTTGTTGGAATTTTGTGGTTAATTAGTCATCTAGAAGGCAAAAATTTGAACGGATTTCATAATTTAGTTTTGAGAAAATTACCTAGATTCATATTTTTTGATACAAGATCTATAAATTTTAATGTTCATATGAATGAGTAAATAAGAAATTAAACTTCAAAATAAGCTCGTCGCTAAGAAAAACAAAGTGGTATATTTCACTTAGAAAAAAATGTGAAGTTGGAGAAAACTTTTGTATAAAAAGATCTCTTTCTCAAGCGCACAGGCGCATGAGTTGGGCAAGAGATATATATGGGGAGGCTAACATACGTATTGAATTGATAAAAATTGAAAAAGATCAGGATTTGAAATGATGAAAAAAAAAAAAAGGATTTGAATTAGAAAAAACCCAATTATTTAGAAGTTTTCTATAATTTTCTCAAAAAAGAAATACAAAAATAATATAAAAACCTAAAAAGTTTAGCCAGTACCACTCCTTTTTTGTTTTTTTTTTTTCATAGCAAGTTAGAATAATAATGTGTACTTTTTCTAGACTTTACATTGTTATGCACATCTCTTTAGCATAGATCCAACTAGGGGCGGAACCAGCTCTCTAATTTAGAGAACAAATAGGTAGAAGCTTAATTAAAGGGATAAAGAGTCAAAAATCTAAATTAATTTTAATATTTTTTATAAGAGTTAAATTTTAAAATATGATATAAATTTAAATACTATTTCAAATATTTTAAAAAGTTGAGAGGAGCCTGTAGCTTGCACTAAAGTGAATGTGGCTCCAACAAGCTAAAACTTGCTATATATATAACTGCCAAAGTCTCTCACTCTCAACTCTCAGCCTATATGATATTGATTCTCTTTCTCTCTATAGTTTGGTTTCTTTCTGATAATTAAAGAGAAGGAAAATGGGAGCCCTTGATTATCTCTCAAACTTTTGTACTGTCACCACCACAAAATCCAAACGCAAACCAATGCAGGTACTCATTTCCTCCTCTTAATTCAACCCTTTTTACAGTTTTTTTTTTTTTTTATAAATATTATTATAAAAGTTAATTACTGATCAACTATACACTTATTTTTGTAATGTGAAAGTTCAATGATAATATTTAATCCTATATACTTCATTATTTCCTTTAGTTTATTTTGAAACATATATATTTAGATTGTCTGTTGATTAATTAAACTGTTTCTTATCAGACAGTGGAAATCAAAGTGAAAATGGACTGTGATGGCTGTGAAAGAAGAGTTAGGAATGCTGTTACTTCCATGAAAGGTTTTATTTTAAAATTCTTGCTCTTCTTCTTTTTTTTTCCCCCATTTTGAGATCTTTTTTTCTCGTTCATACTAATCTGAATTCGTGCTAGATAAGTTCATTAGGAAATAAAGCGTTTTCTCTAAAATTTTAAAAGTGCTTCATATCTAAGAATCGAATTCTAAACATCTGTTTAATGGAAAAATGACACTTACCATCCAATTTCACCCCATAAGGGTTCTTTTGGGGGGTTTTTTTTATTTACATTTTTATCTCACTGATCATATGTGTGCAGTGACCTAACAGAGATGCAATTAATCACCAAATGCATAAAGAAAAAAGACATGACTAGCATTTCTATGAAGAAAACAAAAGCATCTTTTGGTTTGATGTCTATAACATATCCAAAATGGAAACAAATGAATCTGTTGCGAACCTTAAAAGAAAACATCTTTTTTTTTTTTTGCTTAATTTTTTTTTTTCTTTTCGTCAATATATTGATAACTGAGGATTCAATCATGGAGTGATGCATACATGACACTGAAGACAGTAGCAAACCGAAATGGAAGAACTAATTTCCTTTTTCTAAAAGAAAAAGAAAAGTAGAAAAGCAGTTGAATCTTAACATTTTTGAAGTTGTAAAGCAATATTCTTCTTCTGCTACATGGGTTTTCTTTTCACGAGGTACCTTATATTATACAAAAGTTTAAAGTAAAAAGAAAAAAAGTAATTCGTTAAAAAAAAAAAAATTCTAGCAAAAGCATAAGGGAGAAAAGGTTTAAATCTTTGTTTTTATTTAATGTAAATAAAAAAAAAAGTGTTGCCTTCGTTTTACATTTTATTTGGCAGAACTGTTTACATTTTCTTTTACCTAACATTTTGGATGATGAGTGGGTCGTGTACTATAAAACATGTGTAGTCATTCTTCCTTTCACTGTAAATGTATTAAACTCTTATTAATATTAGTTGATTGTGGCGAAAGACTCTAACTTGAAACTCTTTCAGTAATAATATAAGTCAGTTCACCCCTTCATAAGTGACAAGTAGCATTATTTTTAGTGCAAGTCCTCAGGAAAAGTTTTGTAGAGTTAAAGATAGAAATGATGGAGGGTAAAACAAACCAATATGATCTAACCGAATCAATAAGATCCACTAGAATTTGTTAGATTGGATCAGTCAGATAGAATTTTTAGAGGACTAAATTCACATATTCAAGAGCAGTCGGATTTAAATAAAATCTTTTTATATGGTTCAAAGATTACTAATTTGGGTCGGTATGGTCGGATTGAAGAATTTTTCTTTGTTATTTGATTAAAAAAATCAGATTAGCCAACTAATTTGAATCCAACCACAATTCTTACAAATTCAGGAGTAAAGAGTGTGGAAGTGAACAGAAAGCAGAGTAGAGTAGTAGTAAATGGAAATGTGGATGCAAACAAGGTGTTAAAGAGGGTGAAGAGCACAGGCAAGAGAGCTGAATTCTGGCCATATATACCTCAACACTTAGTGTACTATCCATATGCCTCAGGTGTTTATGACAAAAGGGCTCCAGCAGGCCATGTTAGGAATGTTGTTCAAGCTTTTCCTGCCTCCACTGCCTCTGAAGATAACATCATCTCTATTTTTAGTGATGACAATGTCCATGCTTGCTCTATTATGTAATTACACTAATTATTAAGTTTTCATCAATTTCTGAGAAATTATTGCTTTTTTTTTTTCTAATTTCCTTCAGCAAGAACCCTTATATATATATATATTTATGTTATGTTACCCTTTTGTTTTATAAATGTAAATATTTTTTTTCTATTAAAATGAAAGCATTAAAGTACTTAATTAGAGGAAATTAAAAAAAAAAAATCTGACACTTAGCAATATTCGTATTTGTATTCTAAAGATTTTAACCAAGACAATATATAGGGGCCGTGTGAAATGATTTTATTTAATATGGGTAGGTATTATTTAAATTTAAAACTATCAAATTTTGAACACAAGAGAAATGCTAGCACTCCTCTTGAACAGAAATTACATATTTTGAATGTTTGGTTCAGCGATAGGCGAATATGAAGTTCACAAACAAAGTTCCATTTTGAAATTTTTCTTGAACGGCTAGCTGAAACTTTTATAATAAAATGACAAAATTATTCTCTTCAAAATAAAATACATTATTTGTAAAAATTTGCATTAAATATAAAATACACTCTTCAAAATTAATATATTCATTTTTAATTTATGAAAAATAAAAAAAAACTGACCTTTGTAAGTTATCTCAATTATATCTAATTCTAAAAATATTCTATTTAAATTATATGGATTTTTATTTTTGAAACAAATATAGTTGCGGTAACCTAGCTGATGCTTATGTGGATTGACCAAATGAAGTAGCTAGCACAAGTATAAATTAAATATGTTGTCTAAATTAAATGTATCTAATTATAATTGAATAATTGAACTATAACAGTTGCTATTTAATTCAATTAATCATTTCCGTTAACATATTTGATCCATATTAGTATTAGATATTCAATTTGGTTAATCTATACAAGTATAAGTTAGATTCAGAGACTAGTTTCGTACTACCAAAGTTATATTTTAAAAAAAAAATGAAAGTTTTTATAATTTATATATAATTTTTTTAAAATTGGATATAATTATAAAATGTTTAATTACAAAAAAAAATTAAAAAAGTTTTGGAGTCATGAACAATTTTGGCATAAATTATCAAAATTTACATAAAAATATCTAAACAACATTTGTTTTGAACAAAAGTATCTTCCGGCGAGAATGCACGGCGGCAATTTACTGACGTGGCAAAGAACAGCCTACGTGGCACACCAGACTTAAAAAAATTAATAAAATATATTTTTTAAAGCCACCTAAGCAAATGGTGCCTTTTGCACCAAAAAAAAAAAAGAACATGATGCCCAACGCAGCATCTGTCCGGCCTATTCTCCCTCCTATCTTCTTGAATCCTTCTCCTAAGGGTGTGCAAAGTGTCAAACAGTGCTTCTAAGCTCTGGAAAATATACAGTGTTCACAAAGAAAGTTAATTTTGAAGTGTGTGATTAGGTTATACCTCACTGCTTGCATTAGTAGGTTGCTGAATAATGATAACCACCGGAATATCATGAAGAAGTATATGAAGTAGCTA
This sequence comes from Balakata baccata, assembly GCA_949630135.1. Taxonomy (NCBI): domain Eukaryota; kingdom Viridiplantae; phylum Streptophyta; class Magnoliopsida; order Malpighiales; family Euphorbiaceae; genus Balakata; species Balakata baccata. Next base: position 54,367 of record CATIWF010081691.1, on the reverse strand, counting down.
CGGAAATGATGCACAATGAGATAAAGAAATCCTTGATTGGCATACAAAAGAAAAGGAAAGAGTGAGCAGGTTTAGGGTTTGCAGGAGCGACACCGTTTCAAGATGGCATGACAGGAATAGGAAAAACTAGGTAGTGACCCATTATCAGGTCAAGGATATCTGGTAGAAAAAGATTTGAATGGCACAAAGCGTTCTTCTCCCATTTTCCCAATTTTTGCTGGCTTCTTGCGATAATTTTTGAGCTTGATCCTTTCTCTTTCTCAAGAGTCCTCTGTAAAATTCGCGGTGGAAACACCGGTGAAAGCGTTGGCATTTCATGTACATTATTGGAATTTTTTTTTTCTCTTCCTTCTCTATATTTGTTCAAGGGTGGATTTACATTATAGGGAATATAGGTAAGTGGGTCAATGGACCCCAATCTTTTCTTAAAAAAATTTTTAGCATACATTTTAAAAAAATATTACATTATATTTATGTTAAAAATTAAATGGACCCAATAATTTAATATGGACCACCCCATAAAAAGTATAAAAAAAAAATTAGAGTGTGTTTAGCAATATAAAAGTAGATTGAAGTCTAGATTATTGTTGGGATTTGACTTTTAAATTGTGGGAATCCAAGTTGGATTTAGATTGTGATAAGTCATTAGACTTGGATGAGGAAAACTTATTAGACTTGCAAAAATATTTCTATTCCTAGTCTTAGTAGATAACTTTTGGCGCTTATAAATGTAAGCAAGTTCAAAGAGTGAAATTCACTAACATTATTCCAACTATGCAAATTGTAACAATTCAGTTTTTCAAAAATTATTTTAGTTATAAAATAAAAGTTGAGATAATTTTATATTACAAATAATTTTTGAGATATTGAATTGTTACAATTTACATAGTTAAGATATTGTGGGTGAAATTCACACCAAGTTCAAGGCATTAAAGGGATGAAGTCAATGAAGCAAATATAAGAGCAACTTGAGATTGCAAGTTTGAGTTTTTACTTGGATATTTTTGGATGTGGAAAAACATTCAAAGGAGGGTTTCGGGAAACACTTTTGAGAGCTTTTGAATTGAGAGTTATTCATATAGTTTATATGAAAGAGAAAATATAATATATTGTGGGTTTGAGTTTGGTCAACTCAAGGGAGATACAATTTTATCATATTATAATTTTTTATGTTATCATATAGTGAAAAATTGGTTACTCTATGTGGATGTAGACAATTAAGACTGAATTACGTAAATCTTGTATTCTCTTATTTTCTTTGGCTTAAATTTTTTATTGTGACGTGCTTATTAATTGTTTTTTCCAACAATTATAATATAATTTGACTATAATTTAAGTTATTTGACCAAAAATATATTTTTAATAAAGTAGATAATTAGTATAAAAATCTATATTATAATTTCCCAAAAAAACCATTTGAATTAATGTTAACCTTCAAAGCTAGCAGTCTAATATTTTTGTTTTCCATTATAGGCTTATTTTTTCATCAAATAATAGATTATACTCCTTAATTACTGAAACTCCCGCATCTTTTAGCATTCTTTTTCACTTCTCATATATATTATTTCTCACACATAAATTATTATATTATATTAAAATTTTATACATATATATTATATAATTTTTTTAATATATGTTTTAAGATTTTTTATTAATATAATTAATATATCATTTATATTTTTTTAACTATCTTTTTAACTAGTTTAACAAAGACTTAATTCAATTAGTCTACCGTTCTTTTTCTCTTCATATTGCAGCTATTTGCTCCTTTTATCTATTCCTCTGTCCTTTTTTTTAACTGTATTCACAATATTTCATTTTTCTTATCTTCACATCACAGTCGTCTATTCCCTCTAATATATATGGATCCTGTTGTGCAAAAATTTTGGATCCACCACTGTATTTGTTGTTTTAGGTCTATAATTCTTCTTATTCATTATCATTTTGATGGGTTATATACTTTGTTGTATAAAATGTGAAATTTAAGGATGTTAAGGTTTTTGTTGTTTCGAGCTTCTCTGGAAATGTGTGGATAATTGTCATACTCAACTTGAATTATTTGGTTGACGCATTTCGTCGAGCATCTTAATAAAAGCATCATTAAAGACCAGCTGGTTTACATACAGATGGCAATGCCTCATCTTCAGCTATTGCAAAGCAAATTGCAAGCTTCCTAGATGATTGAGATATCTCTGGATTGCCAGAAAACATACTTTCAAGGTTTTGACTTATGAAATTAACTTGCAGTAAAATTGTTTTAGTATGGGTCAATCGCAACCAAACAGCCCAATCTTTTTCTTCTTTTTTTTCTTTGGTGCAAAATGCACTGTTTCGCTAAGGTAGCTTTAAAAAATATATATTTTATTAATTTTTTTAGCTCCGGCATGTTCATAGGTTGTTTCTTACCACATCAGTAATGTTAAGATTTGACTTTTAAATGCTGAAAATTTAAATTGAATTTAAGTTAGGATAAGCAATTAAGTTTGATAAGGAAATATATTCCCATTGGAAAATGATTCCTATTGAAATGATATTCCTAATTTAAGTGGAAAACTTTGGAGTGTCTACAAATATAGACAATTTAAGACACTTGATGAGCGAAGCCAAGAAAGCAAATATAATAGCAATTTGGGGACTGCAAGTTTGAGTATCTTGGGAGAAATGCCTTTTGGGAGCTTTAAGGTGAGTTATTTTTCTAGCTTATATGAGAGGAGAAATAAAGAGAGATATAATTGTATTGTAATTGTTTATTTTTTCATATTCGTGGATGTAGGCAATAGATGGTTGAACCACATAAATAGTCTTTTTCTTATTTTTTTTGGCTTAAATTTTTTATTTGACGTGCTTATTGGTTGTTTTTCCCAAAAAGTGAATCGCTATCGTGCATTCTCACCGAAAGATACTTTTGTTCAAACAAACGTTGTTTAGGTATTTTTATGCAAATCTTGATAGTTTGTGTCAAAATTGTTTATAACCCCAAAAATTGAGTTTTTTTTTTTGGTAATTAAGCCATTATAAAATTCGGCAAAGTTTGGAATTTTTTTTTTTTAATTTTTTCTTAATTTATTTATACATCATGGAAAAATATATATTATGAATAAAAAAAGAAAAGTAAAAAAAAAGTGGATAGTGATCTGGCCATTTTTCAATCTAGCGTATATGGTATTTTTTTTGACAAAAAGGACTAGTGTTTTATTTAGTTTGAAAAAATTGGTATATATTTTTTCATTACGGAATTAACACTGATCCATGTGAGACCCATATGTCCATGTGGAATCAACATTCGCGCCACGTCGACATTAATGATCCATGTGAATGCTACATTTGATGGACTTAATGTCATAATATAAAAATACCAATTTTCGCTACCGAAATAAACCATAAACCATCTTTAGTCACAAAAAAACCACATACAAAAAATTGAAAAAAGAATCAAACCACATGTCATTTTTTTATACTTTTCTCTAAAATAAATTATACCTATTAGTAATTTTATATTATAATAGCAATTGTACAATTAGTTTTGCCAAATATTATAATCAATCAACTATTTTGCTACCGGTATTAACTACTTGTTGCAATCAATACCTAAACCCAACATGGTTTTAATCTTAATTTCTGATTCTATTATATGCATTGTCACTAGTGTAAATAGGGATTGAATTAATATAACAAATCACCAAAATTTAAGGACTCAAAATAATTAAGAAAGCTTTTGTTACTAATTAATTTGTTACTATAACACCATTCCATATATTATGAATATGATCTCTAATTCATAGGAAATCCTACAGATTGGATAACTATAATCTGTTTAATCATATTTTATATTCTAGGTAGGACCTAGAAGGCCTTCATCTCATGTATTTCAACTATATCTAGTTGAGCTATATCTTTTCTTTATCATTTTCTTTTCTTTTACTTTACATCATAATACATGATTACAAAATAACAAACATAATTAATTGTATCCCCATAAATGAATGCCAAAAATAAATGCATGCTATAAATGTATCGATCCAAATCTGATTTGCATCCTCTGCATGGGCTTTAGTATCTCCGCTGTTAACTGTTACATCAATTATATATTGACTCCATAACCTGTATACACATGAAAATACGTTAAACTACTCATAGCTTAGTAATTTATATATGCATATCAAATATCACATGTAGTAATATAACTTATGGCATTAAATCACAATAATATCAAGCATTTGTTCAATACTCTTGCATAGTCACATTTTTAATCAATGCCTTACATATACATGCTCAACTAATTGTACATACATAACTTTTTCTTTATTTTAACATTCCTATATTTCACAATCATGTACATCTGAAATTCCAGTGTAGTTATTTCAAAATTATACTGCCTAGCAATTTTTTTATATCTTAATTACCATTCGACGCATTGACCACTTAAAGGCTCGAGTGTATCAAAGTCATATAACAAATTTATGAACATCACACAATTACCTCTCACATTGTATCTTTATGTCGTTTAAATAATTTCCCATATATTATTTTAGTATAAGTAGCCCAAACCTTATTCTTAGACTGTCTGGATACGGAGTGTGAAATATGGACACTCTACGAGTCTTGACTACCCTATTCACCTAAATCTCTAGGCAAGAGTGCTTCACAAGCTTAGGCCAACTTGACTGAGTATAATATCATCAATATATAAAAAGGAACGGGATACTCCATGAGCCTAGACCACTATATTCTTAAGATTCATAGCTTAGCCGGTACCCTCTTATTGGTACACCATCTATTCTTATTATAGTCCACAGGTAGAGAAATAAACATTTATATCATTGCATTTCCTCATTTTAATCTCAATCTTTCATATTTTCATCATGTTACATATAATATATTCATGTTAACAAAACATATTTATGTTCATAAACATATTCTCATATGATATAATATCATACTCTATTATTTAGGCATGTTTGGCATGACTCAAACCCATTTAAATATCATTTAAACAAATTTATTTTTATTGTGATAGTGTCTTCACGGCCATGAATTTTGCACTGGGTGTGAAGCTTGGCCGTGAGCATTCTGGACTAAAATTCATGGCCATGACAGTTTTTAGCTTAGTTGTGATGCTGGTTGTAAAAGATTTTAACTTGTTCCTGTGACCAAATTTTGCCAAAATTCTAATTTTAAACACTTCCTAAATACATATAACAATCATTCATGAACATTTAACACAATCATACACAAGTTTACATAACTCAAATCATTACATTTTAGGTTTACAACCAAGCTCAACAACTCAAGTTATTAACACAATTCACATTTTCAAGTATATTTGCCATTTCCATGCTTATTTAACATTTTATATGTATTAACATACTTAATAAATTATCCTACCCTTTATTCATGCCAATTTGGGCTATCACTCCTCATTTTATTAGCATATAATTCATTAAAATACCATTAAACTATTACCACATGCCAACATATCAATTCACAAGTTCTCAAGTGAGGGATTTACCTCCATTAAGACATTTCTTTCAAGGACCTTAAGTGCCTTCATAGAGTTCGTGTACCTACCAATTGTTAATTCTTAATATAGGTATTAAGTTCAATTGATAACCAACTAGGCTAATAGCCTATAATCATACACATATATTTATCATTATTAAAATTTCCAATTACATCATGTATAACTCATTCTTCTTCCATTAATCTAAATCGATGTTATTCTTTGTTCATTAATGTTACTTAATATGCCAATAAGCCCTTAAACAACTTAGTTTATCACCAACTAATCATAATTAATCTATTACTTATTTCCATTTCCATCTCAGTTACCAATTATTTCTAATAAGATGTCATCTATCTCATTTTCATGTCATTGAACATCATATCATTTTGTTTTAACAAGTTATAATGCACATATGTACTTATCTCCTATATATGGAACTGATTCAAAATCCAAGCTTTAAGCTTTCTTAGCCTCCTTAGTGGGTGATTCTACATTCCAAAGGCATCTCCTATATATAATCACAATTATTACTCATTAACTCAAGCTATGTATCTACATCCACGACTACATAATGCCATATGTTACTAAGCTTAACTCAAAAACCATCAAGCTAGAGTCTCTCTCACTTAAATCTAGCCTTAAGAAGTGTTTCCCCCAAGGAAAATTCAGGGTTCCACATCAAACTTACCCATACCAATCAACCACAAACTTATTAAAAGAGGAAGGGAAATATGAAATCTTACTCAAAGAAGGAAGAAAATATGGTTGATTTGGCAGAAGACTCGAGTTTCCTTAAACTCCACATTTTCTCTCTCCAACTTCATCTTTTTCTTTGATAAATCTCTCAAATTCATGCTTGAATCTTGCTCTTGAATGGTAGATCTTGTGTTTTAAAGGCTTATAACTCATCAAAATCAAGTAGGAGATGAGTTCTTATAGGATTTAGGGCTTGGCTAGGGTTTTGGGGCTTTGAAAACTCGGTTAAACCGATTAAAATAGGGTGGTAACCCATTTATATCAAACCATTCATGGTCATGAACAAAAACTTTGATGGCTATGAATGTCTACTATAGTAGCCACCTCAAAATAGTCAATCCTTATCTTTGACCACGTTATTCACGGGCATGAATCATGCTTTTCACACTTGTCTTCATTTCTTTCATCCTTCTCTTCAAATTAAAGCCAAAATTGACCAATATACCTCATATATACCTTCATATTCCTTCAATACTTCATATATTTACCCTTCCTTCATCTATTAACTCAATTACATCATCTTACACCAAACTTATATACTCTTAACATATCACATGTGTTGTGTTACAACTGAGCCCAACTTGTGGACATTACAGTTACAATTGGAAAATTTAATTAGACAAAACACTAAAGCTAAGGATCAAGTTTTACAATTGAAAAAAACTTTATGTGGAGGAATGTTATAATATTTTAGGAGTTTTTTTTGGTATTTTTTGAAAAATTCTCTTAAATTAACTTTGTTATCGGTTACGTATATAAGCATCCATCCAATCAGAATTTTGATTAGAAATTGGTTGTTGTTTTCGGCCACTTTTAGGTGGGATATTGCAAAAAGAAAACTAATTGGGAGATTTGTATGATTTTCATTGTAAAGTACAAGATTTTTGTTTATAGAGGACCTCTAAAAGTTGAAAAAGATGATTATGTGAGTACTTATTTGGTGGACAAATATTTAGACAATGAAGAATTTGATTCTACTTGCCCACCACAACTATGCGAATAATCTCATTGTAATTGACACTTATGACTCCAAATTAGACGGAATCTAATCAAAATCAATGACACAAGGGTTTACTAATATTATATCATTAATTTAACTAAATCAATTAATTTTTTTAATATGTGCAAAAATAGAACTGGATCTATCTCTTTCAGACATAGTGAATATTTATAAACTGTCCTGTTCATGCATTAACTATGCTATAATTAATTAAATGCGAGGTTATAATGGAAAGCGGGAAAAGAAAAGCCTAAATCATACTATGAAATTCTCAATGATAATCAATGCTTCTTAATGTGTGTTTGTGAGAGAGACAGTAATTTTGTGAATAAGAATAAAGAATAGCCTATCTGTTTTCCTTTTCAATTTTCATGAATTTTATTTTGTTTTTCGGCCTTATCAAAATATAAAAACGTCTATAATAGATTTAGTCTATCTAAAATTTTTTTCTAATACGTATTGTTTACTATTCTGGACCCCATTAAAAATTTATGTGGAGCCTATCAAATTGTTAAACCAAAAAAACTCAGAACAAAAAATTTGTTATGTACCAAAAAAAAAAAGAAATTGTTAATGCAAAAAAAATAAACCCTTCTTTTCATCCAGCTAACACTGCCTAAACTCCAAGAAATGTATCACCCGCATCTTGTTTGGATTTTGTATTCCAAAATTGATTTGTTGATTTTCTATTCTTTTCTGCTGCATCTTTTTAAATAATTTAGGAGACAGAGCTCAAGTAATATGTGGTAAAAACCCACCAATTCTAGTGCATCCACCAATCACTGGATAAGGTTTGGAAATTGGTCTTTTATTAACTTTGTTAAAATAATTAAGTTGAATGCTGAAAGTTTTTATCTTGAATATATTCTTTTATTTAATTTTTTCATGCCTTTAGAAAGTTTGCTGCGCAAGCAACAATCTAAACTAGAGGTATCACTATTCTAAAACTAAAGACATTTACTTTGTTGCTGGGATAAGCAAGATTAAATTTCTTTCATATTAATTTAGAACATTTTTATTTAACCAACTTTTTTTGTTCCAATTTAGAAAAAGTTTCCATTCCTTCTTTTATATGTTATCGATGTTGCTATAGGCTATTTATTTGATTTTTTTTTTTTTAATCAGTACACTATTTTGTCAAAAACTAAGGCATAGGTCTTATCCGGTCCTCTTCAATTGTCTAAATTTGTTATTTTGCATTCTATTTTTTTTTTATCTATTTTGTCATCCGCAATTAATTATTGGTCCTTATTGTTTCTATAAAGTTTGTAAAAATATGCATGGAGCCCTCTAATACTGTATGATAAGAAAAAATATTTGACTTTGTCAGTAATACCATATCAGTTATGTCAATATCAGTGGGCCATATACACATTTTTATAAATTTTACAAGGAATACTATGGACCAAAAATAAATTGCAGATTGCAAAATAAATTAAAAAAAAGGACAATGAAAAATTTGTACAATTACTGGGAGCCGGATATTCTTATGCTAAAAATAAAATTGATTTTCTAAAAGTTTATCAATTATCTGACTCAGCAAATAAACAATCATCCACTAAATACAATAATATTGATTCTAAAATTACACCAGCAAAAACTTTTTTAATACAACAAAAAAGAGTTAACTCTAATGTTATTCCTACTAATCCTGGAGAATTTGAGAAACAAAATGGATAATAATGCAACGAACATTTTCTGCAATGAAATTAAAAAAAAAAAGTGATTTGCGAAACAAAGTGGATAATTGATGGTTAAACGGTTATTTAGTGACATACATTGTAAAAGATGTATTTAATAGTATTAATTAGTAATGATACTATTATGTATTATTTTTAAAATATAAAAATTAGTCGAGAACCATTGTAAAAATAAATTTCTTTTATTGTTTTATTATTATTTTATTATATATATATATATATATATGACCCCATTATATAAAATATTTTGATGGCAATTGTCAAAATTACAATATTACTATCGGCAAAACCATTCACGGGCTCTTTATACTTTTATTTCTTATATTTTAATTTTGATAATTTAAATTTTTATATAATTATTTTATTAACAATTGGATCCTTTTCTAATAAATTTTTAAATTATATCATTATTATTAGTTTACTGATATAAAAATTTTTTTTTCACTAAATTGATTATAATGTAAACTAAATTGTATAATTTATAGATTACTATTAATTGGAAACGCAATTTAATTTATATTATATTCAATCCAAACCGGAAAAGGATAACAAGTTGTATTAGTAAAATAATAAAATAATAATAATACAAAAAATTTAAATTATCGAAATAACAATACGGAGCTGCATTAACAAAAAAAAGTCAAAAGATACATAGTGATGATTTAGGTTTTACCAATTACTATCTAAAGATAATTTTAATATAATTAGCCATGTTTTTAAAGAATAAAAAATGCATTGTACAGAAATTACTCCTAAAGTTGAGTTCAAAAGTTAATGTAGATCCAAACTCTTTTTTTTTAATCAATTATATTCTCAATATTTTAAAATGTTCAAATAATTGCTGAATTGTAGCGAGATAGACACATCAACTAATAATAATAATAATAACATAATTAATTAACTATTAATTACTATCTCAAGGCAAAAACATGATTAATTAACTATTAATAAAAAAATAACCTTATTTCAATAATTATGACGAATAATATGAAATTACCTCTAATTAATCAAATTAACATGTAATAAAATTTGGTGTGTGTATAATTATATATAATTTGGTAGTCTTACAGATCCCCAAGTTCCGGCTTTAGATTTAATGGAGTGACGTACCCACGCAATAAAATTTCAGACTTGATGTTGCCACCAAAATAGGTAACAATCTCTTATCCCAAACTTGCTTTTCATGTTAATTAATCATAATTATATAATGAGACAACAACAATAAGCCTCCTTTAAATCTTGGGCAGATTTTTTTTTCTAATAATTAAAGCCCAAAAATACATTTTTTCCCCACTTTATATCAAAATCAAACACAATTAAATAGATTAAATATCTTATTATTGCCGCTAAGGGGTGTTTGTTATTGAGGTTTGTAAAAGCGACTTTTGGAAATTTTTTTTTTGTGTTTTTAACTTTTTTTTTTTAAACATATTTTTTTTTAAAAGTAGTTTATAAAAAAAATAAAAAAATCAATCAATTAAATAAAAAAAATTTAAAATATATTTTTAAGATATTTTACAGCAATCTCAAACGCATTCTAAGTATATCATAATCTAATAGTGTGAAGTGACAAAATACATAATTAATGGTCATTAGATCCCTAAAGAGGGTGAATGATTATTATAAGCACTACCCTTTTATCAGTGGTGTGTATATTTTAATATATTCACTTCTTTTTATATATTAAATAAATGTTTATATTTCATATTCATATTAAATAAAATATTTAAGTTGTTGATTAAATTATAAATGTAAATATAGGGCCATTTGATTATTCATAGATAATCTATTATCAAATTGTTGATAATAATAAGATAAATATCTCAGGTAAAATATAATATTAAAAATATTCATAATCAAAATAGAACAATAAATTGAACATTTATTAAACTTCTATGTTATCACATGGTTTATTTTGGAAAAAAAAATCACATTTTTTATGATATAATGATATCTTGATAAATCAATAGGTTTTTAAAGAGTTAAAAGTACCGAACAGAGACGTCTGATAATAATTACACAGATAGTACTCGACGTCAACAATTATTATCTTGATTATAATATATGAGTCTTTTATGACTTTAAGTCATTTGACTTGAAGTGTCAAAACTGTCATTTCATGGGTGGCTGTGGAGATACTTTTGCCTTGTACTGAACTATTTGCGTTTGGTAATTTGACTCATAGTTACAGCAGTTAGTCATGTAGTGAGATATAAAATTACCAATAGTATGACTCGTTACCCTGCAGCATCAGGACAAAATTCTAATAAAGTTGATATTTTGATTCTAATAAAATAAATTTTTGACTAGGAGAAATATGACTTTTTCGATATAAGATCGATATTATTAATTAGATTAATAATGAAAAATCTTATTTTAATCAGAACACAAATTACCACTTATTAGTATATTGAACAATAGGATTTGACACGTTGTGACCCTATTTAGATCATAACGAGAGGACTTAATATTATGATTTAAAAGTCAAATTAATGTTCAAGATTTTATCGGTGATTAAAAGAAAAATTCTGTAAGGATATTTAATATGTCTGAGTATACAAAAAATTTGGAAATAATGTCTGAGATAATATTAAAGAGTTATTGACCTTATAAGTCGCACCCAAATTAGATTATTTGGCAAGTCCTTATGTAGCATGTGGGAATTAATTTAATTGAGAATTAAATTAAAAATTATCACATATATCATTTGAATTAAAATTAAAATTAATTATTTTTAATTATTTTTCTTATATAATTTTAATTAAAGTATTAATTAAAATTATCATAATTTAATTAAATTAATTAAATTAACTAAAATAGTAAATTAAAATAATTACTATGATTAATAGAAGAAAAGATTAATTTTATAATTAATAGTTTTTGTTAAAAAATAAAATATGCAATTGTTGTATAAAAAAAATCAACAACTTCTCATCTGCCAACATTTATGAAAGCTGATTTTTTTTTTCTTTATTAATTTCTTCTTAATCTTCTGATTTCTTACAAAGAAATTAGGATTCATCTTCTTCTTCTTTGATTTCCTTCGGATCAAAAATTTGGTTTTTATTTCAATTTTTTTTCTTTCTTATTTGATATGAGTATTGAAAGAAAATATTGAGAAAAAACTTTTAAAATATTAATAATTTATAAAATTTGCAAAAAGAAGAAATTTTGGTGATCATACATCTTAAACTAGTAAAGGAGATTCATTAAAGACAGCTAAAATTTTTAGTTTTTGTGCTTAGTTTGCACATTTGGTAAACTCGGTAATAAAATATTTGTCTTAATCTTTTTATTTTTTCATTCTGTTCTTAAAATTATGAGATGATTTTAGCAAATGAATATTATCCATAAAAATTACAAAATGTAATTTATAAAAGTTATGGATAAATATTCAAGGTTAACATATAAAGTGTATTTATATGTCATACAATATTTGATTGCATATTTCGGTTAAATTAAAAAATTTTAAAATTTCTAATTTTGACCGAGAAGTACAACTCTCTTTAATCCAAAATTGTTTTCACTTATATATATATATATATATATATATATATATATATATATATATATATATATAAAGAGTAACTTAACTGATATTCTTACTTTTGAAAATTAGAAAAAATTTGAGTTTGATTCTTATAGCTATCATCCACCGATAGCTACGATAGTTTAACATATTTATAGTGCGTATAAAAAATAATTATTCATGTCATGTAGCTTATTACTTTGGAGTTTCTTAATAAATAAATTAAAAAAAATAAAAAGGAGGAAGAATGACTATTGGAAGTAACACCCTTAGTTAGTATCAATATTATTTTTCATATATAAAAAAGAAGCTTAGACCTTTTGAATTTTTTATTTTCAATCGGATAGTTTGATTGTTATTTTTATTTATAGAAATTAAAGAACATCTCAAATTCGAATATTTTTATTAATATCTACTAATCGATAAAAATTTAATATTTTAAAGGTAATTATAAAAAAATCGATTATATTTTATTGTTTATTCTACAACTTTTTATACCAATTAATGAAAAAAAAAAAGAGAGAGACAATGATTATTGGAAGCACCACCTTTAGTTAGGATTTGAACTTCTTATTCCATCATTTTTCAACCCTCCTTTTGTACCCACTCCCACTTACACAATATTTTATATTAGAATAAGGATTTTAAAAATCAATCATAAAGTATTTGTATTCCATATTTATGATAATGAAATGGGATCACCGTCCAATATGGAGAATTTTTTGAACTGCGTTTTGACTAAAAGTCAACATGGTTAGATGATGCTCTAGTGTCTAATCAATTGAAATTCCACTATTTGGCGTTCAATTTTTTTCCTACTAATTCATGTAATTAATTTGAACATTACTGATAATGGTTTGGTTCAAAAAAAAAAAAAAGATTACTAATAATGATAAATTAAAGGAGAAATATTCACACATATACAATTAAAGTTTGAATTAGAATTTGATGGGATGGATAAAAAATGTCATGAAAAACTATTTTATTAAGGATTTTGTTAAATGAATTAATTCGCCAAGTTTTTCTGTTCTATTGGCATAAGGGACTTTTGCCATTGGTTGGAGGTCTTGGATTGAAGAAAAATGTTAATGTCTCAAATACTTCCTCCCTCCGAAAAGATAAGTTTACTTTCTATATTTGAGGGTTTGAAATTATAAACTACTTATTTTTTTTTGAAGTGTAATTATTTTATTTAATTATAAATATTTATCTATTTATATATATTCTAATTTAATATATCTAAATGTCTTTTTTTTTCAATTCTTACTTTAAATAATTCTTGAAATTGATTGACATTCATATAAATATTATTTTGAGTTTTGCATTAAAAAGATTAAATGGTTATTTTCAAGATAATAATAAATGGAAGGTATTTTTGAAAAATAACAAATAAAATCATTAATTTAACTAATTTTCTTAATATGTGTAAAAATAAAACTAAACCTATTTTTTCTAGACAGACGTGTCATTCTAAATAAGAATTATTTATAATGGGTTTGCATAAAAATTAATATACGAATTGATACTCTTCAACTTTTTAGTTATTATAAGAATATTTGTAATGGGTTTGCGTAAAAATTAACATATGGCTTTGTAGGAATGTTTTCAACAAAGAAAATAGAAACACTATGTAATGATTTGTGTTAGAAATTTTATGCCAGATTAGAATTTAAATCTTGTTTAAATAATTTTAATCTACTAATTCGGTTTCTAGGAAAACTAATAAGTGATGTGAATCTACTTATTTGATTTCTGCATGAACTGAATATATTCTATTTGGGTTAAACTTTTTTTTTTTTTGGTGAGAATTTCCAGTGCTTGTTAAATATTTTACTAGAAATTGATCATGTAAGTCTGTTTATAATCAAATTAGGATAACGATAATGTTTGCAAAAATCTATAATGTTTGGCTTAATAGACTTAATTTTGCCATTATTCAATTGAATCTTGATGGTGGTTGTTGGGAGAAGAAAGGAAGAGAGAAGAAGAGAAAGGTAAAATGGTGGGATCCATATATGTCATGTGTTTATTTTTTAATTGAAATAAAAAATTTAGTTAGTATGTTTGCAACCGGACTCTTTGTATTAAAAAATCAATAGGATGCAACATGCTTGTTTTTGAGGTCTTGATGGCTTCAAAATCAAATATTTAGAGCTTCATTGTCCCAAATTCCACCATTTCAAGCCCATCAAGCAAATCTTGTGCACTAATTAATGAAAAATTTGTACACATGCAAAACAAAATTCCTAAATTAAAAATTATAATTCCATGCCTTACATGTGAAATAAACCAAGTTTAAAAATTTTTAGTAATAACATCAGCACAACTCAAAATCATTATGGATTTCACCTAGTTAGTGTTAGAGGTGGCTGGGCTTATGGCATTTCTAGGTAGCAACTAGCAAGTTCTTTGAAAAACTATCTTTTCTTAGCCAAAAAGAAGAAGCAAGAACAAGAGTCCAGAAATTTTTAGATTTAATATATTAGATTAATTCAATCACACGATAACTGGTATGCAAATTATTAATTGTTATATTTACATCAACCAATTATAAATAAATCTCTAAAGCCTAATCTGACTTAGTCTATGAATTTCTTTGTTTCTTATATTAAGAATTTCTCTTATTGGTTAATTTGATGTGAGTAGGGAGAGATGAAAATAGAATAAAGAAGGTGGGTACGCATGTGATCCTCAAATATGGTGGACTAGGCCTTGACCCATATCAAACTCAATAAGTCCTTAAGGCCTGATCCGACAATGGCTTCATAGAGTTAAGAGTTTTAGGGCCCGTTTGGTACTTTGGTTGGAAAAAGCATTTTGAAAAAAACTATACATATTTCTTAATTTTGTTTAGTTTTTTTTTTTTACTAAACAAAACTATACATATAAGCATTTTGAAGTTCATAAACATGTTCTTTTTTTTTTATATACATATAGCATCATATAAAAATGTTATTGCATGTGACAAACATATTTTCATGTCATGAAACAACTTTTAACTTGATGAAAATAGTGTCTTCAAGGCCATAACACAATGGTCTGGCCGTGAAGACTGGGCATGAAGCATTCTGCTTTCATGTTTATGGTCATGAAAATCTCTAATTTGGTTGTGAAAGAGGTTTATTGCATGTGACAAACATATTTTCATGTCATGAAACAACTTTCAACTTGACGAAAATAGTGTCTTCACGGCCATAACAAAATGGTCTGGCCGTGAAGACTGGGCATGAAGCATTCTGCTTCCATATTCATGGTCATGAAAATCTCTAATTTAGTTGTGAAAGGGGTGATATAAAGTGAGATGTGAGCTTATATGCTGAAAACATGTCATAGATCCCTTGAAATGGGGCAAATTCATGAATAATAGAAGCATATTTTAATATGATTTATTATATATATTGATATTTAGGTGGCAATTGGACCACCATAGAGCCTATACATATATAATAGAGGCAACTTTGGGTATACTAAGCGTAAACCTTGCATAATAGAGGGAACTTTGAATATATTTTAGGTAAACTTCTAGCTTACTTTGGGTAACCCTTAGAAAATAGGGGTAAACCTTGGGTATATTATGGGTAAACTTTAGCATAATTCAGTAAATTCTGGGTAAATTTTGGATAAATCTTATGTAAATTTTGGGTAAACCTAGGTAAATCTAGGATAAACCTATAACATATCTCTGGTAAATGTCTATAATACCTTAAGTAAATTTACTAACTTTACATAACAATCAATAAATCCAAATGCAAAATTTTAACAAAAAAATTTTACTTAATCTAAAACATAAACAAAAAAAAACATTAAATTGAAAGAATAAAATAAAAACAAAAGAATAAAAAAATTATCAGAGAAGCCCTCTATTAAAAAAAAAAAAAGGAACTCTGCATTAGTTTGAATACATGAGTAATAATTACAGAACAAAACCAATTTAGAATATGAGGCACAAAATTAGAAATATGGGTAGTAAGTTGTCCATCATCTGTCCTAACACACTCATAAAACCAAACTTCAAAAGCCAATAGAAATCCAATGACTGTACTCCGCCTTCTCTCTCCAGTGAACCTTACCCTTTAGCAAATTAATTGTATCAAAATATGTTGTTTTACCTTAATTGTAGATCCCATAATCACCATTATCTATAATGTTAAAATACTCAATTGGAACCAACTTCATGCACAGAGAAGCAAACACAAACCCCTCTAAAAGTAAAGAACAACAATCTTCAAAACATCCTCATGACTCTGTCATTTCTCGAAATTGAAAAACCCTTCAAGAGCCTACTTGCTCACCTTATCACTTCTATCAAAATACTTTTTTAAGAGACTATTTCTCTTACCCTTATATCCCATAACATTCTCATTATTAGTACACTTCAAACCTATGATGAAAACAAATTCATCAATGGAAAAATGCATGTATTGATCGCTAATTAAAAACTTATCTCATCAACGTTAGGTTGATTAATCTCACAATAATAAAATATGAACCAACTAATTTTGCATCTTTAGTTTATGAAAATCTAGATAAGCAACAAAACTAATGTTCCAAAACAATTAAAGTTGCTCAGTACTTGGATACTTTAACAGCTTCTCCTTCACTATATCTTTAACAAATATACAGATTAATTTCGCTACATAACAAATATGCAGATTAACTTTGCTACATAATAGTTCTCAACATCAAGCAACAATTTGACATCCTACAAGGAAAAAAAAAAAAGAAATCAGTATATGTCAAATTAATGTACTGTTACTATAACACCCTTCTATATAACATACTAAATCCTACTACATAGGGAATTATTACTCAATTATTATATGCTAAGTCTGTAAACCTATATCTGAATTAATTTTTTTTTTCTTATAGCAATATGTTCATATCTTTTTTAACAAGCAACATATTTTAAACTTAACTACCTCATACTCATAACTGTAATTTTGTAATCTTTAATATGATTGTTCTTGGGCTAAACATGCCCAAAGTATAACCTTATTAAAGATTCAAATAAAAAAAAAAAAAGGTTAATCCATTAGTCATTTATTCTATATTCACTTTACCACATGTCATGAGATAAAAGAAAGGGAAAAGTATAAATAAGTGATATGTGTTTTTTGCAATTTTTAAATAAAGGCATGTGTTATTTCTTTTTACAAAATAATAATTGTGGTTTACTCTGTTAACAAAAAATGGTATATTCTCATTAACAGCGTTAAGTGGTGCTGACATCAGTGATGATATAGCGATTTTTGTGATGTGGTGTTGACGTGTTGTCTATACCAGTGCTACATATGTGTCATGTTAGTACTGATGGACACTACGCCAGTTCCATATCGCAAAAAATGTCATGTCATCGCCACATTGGCACCACTTAATGTCGGTAATAGCAATATACCTTTTTTTACTAGCAGAGTAAACCATAGACCTTATTTTATCTAAAAAAAACATAGACCTTTATTTAAAAATTGCGAAAAGAACATGCCACTTATTTGTACTTTTCCCTAAAAGAAAAAATGCATGAATAATAAAATTGACCCAACAGGGTCAACTCTAACATGCTCTGATAATTTCAAGATCTTCTCTTCAACCACCAACTCAGCTACCCATCGGCTCTAAAACCTGCATGTAGGAAACCTGTATGCTAAGCTACTGAAAACTCAATGATACATATAAGTATAGAACTTCTTGCATACACTCATATTAAACATGACATATATTATATCTTGTACTTATATCATACATCAAGTCTGATCATTTTATACCTAGAGATGAACTACAAACTTTAACTTTATTGTGGAAACTACCTATCACCATTTTCATTTCACTTAAAGATAAGGTATACCACAATCATAACATATGTATCTCATAATTGTTATCCTTTACAAGGTCATTCCAATATACTTCATAACCATTTCCTTTGTCTAACACTATCTGTGCTATTTGCATGGCATACTTTCATCAGATCACACATAGCAAGGCATAACATATTTAAATGCACATGTAATATGATAAATAGCCATGTTGTCTTTAATATATTCACTTAAACTAATTACGTCACACTTTCATATCATGTAGCGGGTCTTATCTCAACATATGCACATGCCAATTGGGTAGAAAGGAATAAACGATATTCATACCTGGCTTGCAGAACATTATAAATATAGATGATAATTACATGTCGAAAGGCATATCATATTATTTCTTTCCATATGGGAATTTTGTTTTTTACTGATTGATGTATAAACATAACATACAACTATTGGAGAAGTGCTCTAAAGGGAATCACCCTTAGCACCATATGTACACTTTTCATTGATATGAATAAAGGCATTTTCATTTATTAATGTTCATTTATAATATGAATTGATTGGATCTTAAATTAATTAATGAAGTCCATGATATAAACATAGCATGAAGGAAATCAGGTTGGGATCATGATAGTGAGATTCCTATCATATGTAATTATGGTTATATCTAAATCATCCTTAGCGATAGGATCAATGAGATGGGACATAATTTTGCTCTTAAGAGATGGATTTTTCATAAACAATCAGAACGATATCTTGCTCATTGAGGATGATGAGCCTACTAGCTATGAAGAAGTTCTAAAGAGTTCGAAATCTAATAAATGGCTAAAGGTCATGCAATCAGAAATGGATTCCATGTATGAAAACCAGGTATGGACCTTGGTTGACCCACCTGAGGGGATAAAGTCCATAAGGTGCAAATAGGTATTCAAGAAGAAGATCGATATTGAGGGTAATATAGTTACCTAGAAAGCTAGACTAGTAGCTACAAAGGCAAGAAATTGACTATGATAAGACTTTTAGTCCAATAGTTATGCTTAAATCCATTAAGATACTTTTAGCTATTGTTGCTCATTATGATTATGAGATATGGCAAATGGATGTGAAGACATCTTTCCTTAATGAAAATCTTACTGAGGATGTGTATATGACATAACCAGAAGGACTCATATCCAAAGATGGCCAAAAGGTATGCAAGCTCTAAAGATCCATTTATGGATTGAAGCAAGCACCCTGAAATTGGAATATCCTGTTTGATGAGACAATCAAAGAGTTTGGTTTCTCACAAAATCTAGATGAACCTTGTGTATATAAGAAGGTTAGTGGGAGTGCAATTGTTTTCCTTATATTATAAATGGACGACATATTAATTATGGGAAACAATGTCTTGATCCTTCAAACTATTAGAATTTGGCTTTCCAAGAATTTCTCCATGAAAGACCTTGGAGATGCAACCTATATTTTGGGGATAAAGATCTATAAAGATAGATCTAAAAGATTGCTTGGTCTTTCTCAGTCTAAATACATAGATAAGATACTAAAGAGATTTAGCATAGAACAGTCCAAGAAAGGGTTCATTCCTATGACACATGGGATTACTCTTTCAAAGTCTATGTGTATAAAAACACTAGACAAGAGGACTCATATGAGTTTGATCCCATATGATTTGACTATATGATCAATCATGTACGCTATGATATGTACTAGACCCGATATGTCATATGCTCTAACTGTTACGAGCAGATACCAGTCGGACCCCGGTGAGAGTTATTGGGTGGGTGTCAAGAATATCTTTAAGTACTTGAGAAGGACTAAGGATGTTTTCTTGGTTTATGGAGATAGAGATATTGAGGTAAGCGGGTATACAGATGCCAGCTTCCATACTGATAAGGATGACTCCAGGTCCTAATCTGGCTATATGTTCGCATTAAATGGCAGTGCAGTTGGTTGAAAGAGTTCCAAATACGAAACGACTATTGATTTAATGACTAAAGCAGAGTACATTGTAGCTTCCGAGGCAACTAAGAAAACAATTTGGATAAAGAAGTTCATCATAGAGCTAGAAGTGTTTCCCAACATTATTGATCTGATACAGTTGTATTGTGACAACAATGGAGCCATTGCACAAGCAAAGGAACATTGGTCTCATCAAAAGTCTAAACATATACTCATACGCTACCATGTGATTAGAGAGATCATAGGTAGAGGTGATGTAAAAGTAGAAAGAGTGCCCACTAATCAGAATATAGTTGATCCACTCACTAAGCCACTTCCCCAAAAGAAGTACGATTCACATGTACTCACCTATGTTATTAGATATAAAGGCAATTGGCTTTAGTGCAAGTGGGAGATTGTTAGATAGGTGCTCTAAAGGGAATCATCTTTAACACAATATGTACACTTTTCATTGATATGAATAAAAGAATTTTCATCTATTAATGTTCATTTATAATATGAATTGATTGGATCTTAAATCAATTAATGAAGTCTATGATATAAACGTAGCATGAAGGAAATCATAATGGGATCATGATAGTAAGATTCTTATCATGTGTAATTATATTTATATCTAAATCATCCCTAGCTATAGGATCAATAAGATAGGACATCATTGATCTGGACAGGCTAGCACATGTTTTACTCCTTGATTGGATCAAGTAGTAGTTCTCATAAGCTATAAGCATGAGATGTTTAGAGTTAACATGTGGATGCTTACTAAAGTAGTTAAGTACATTAGAGACTTGCTATGAAATTATCATATGGGTATTCTAAACATATGTCAATGATAATTTCATCATAGTAATGGTGCAAATATCCTTGGACTTGAGGTGCTCAAGGTTATCTTGGATACTGATCCTGTACTTTGACTCCATTCCTTGTTACCTCTGGGAAAGGTCGCTCATAGGTGGTGATTGGGTACAGATTGAGGTATTCGAAGATAGTTGGGTAGCCAATAGAGGATTCACCACTAGAGGATTCACTCCTGTTAGAAGGAGAGTATATCCACGGCCACTTGTCGGGATCACTACTCGGGAAGCTTTAGCCAAGGTAGGTTATCTTGAAGAAGGTCTTCAGAGACATATCTTTATGAGTAATGACTCAGGGTGACAAGTACTGACATCACTTGGACTAGATGTGATGTAGTCAGTCTAGTAAAAGCCGACACTTAGACCATGCTTTGAACCGAATGGGGTATAGTGAGGGTGAAAGGATGAATTACACAAATATTATCTATAGATTCAGGTCAATTGGAATCATGATGTGTTGCTAGGTACCACTCATAACTTGCTCAAGATCAAGTGTTGATCTGATTGGCCAACATAACTAGGAACCTAATGGGTCACACGCATTGAAGGTATGCAGAGGGTAGATTGGATCTAAAAGGAGAGAGAAAAGTCTAGTCTAGATAATTTCCCAATCGGGACATACATGTCTTGATCAAAATTTGCTATTGGGCCATAATTACACTTCTTCCCGATCGGGAGATGGGATGTCACGACCGGAAATCGCCCGATTTGGGCATTTTCTGACCTAGAAAGGTGTGTCCCGATTAGGACCGACGTCATAATAAGAAATCTAATCTAATTGGGATTCTTTGAGCGAGGGTTCCAAACCTTAATTGCTTAAGGACTATAAATAGTCCATTTTTCTGACATTCAGACACAACTGTACTCTAAAAAATAAAAGTGTTTTGTTTTTCCTTCTCCTCCTTTGCATCTTCTCTTGCTAGCACAAGAGATTGTGCAAGCCCATAGCCAAAAGGTTTTCCTCCTCATATCCTTCGTATGGACTATCGTTAGAGGTGATCCTACGAAGGATTAATGTGGTTTGCGACAACCTGGTAAGGTGAAACGAAGGACAAAAGCTCTGACAAAAAGTAATCTTCTTCAAACCTTTTATGGTTGGATAATTGATTAAGACTATATAGGTTGTTCTGTTGTTAAAGATTACAAAATTTTAAATTCTGCTGCACTTATATATGTGATATGCATGGTGTAATCCCAACAACAACCTGTTATCCTTTATCATGACATTTATTAATATTGAACAATGTACTTGTCATGTTCACATTAATCATTATGCATTGTCTAAACTCGTGCATAACAGTACATTTCTATATCATGTAAATTGGTGTTCCATATACAATGTGATCTATTTCATTTGTTTTCATAAACCAACCTAAGGTACTAATGTCTCAAATTTAGTACTCACAAGTGTACGAATCGATTGCAATACCAACAAGTTCACTCCCGAGGTCAATCTCACAAGCAATGGTTCAGCTTAAATTCTAAATTAATTAAAATTACCAATAAACACGAAAAAATAAAATCCTAAACATTCTAATCAAATTGTGAGAATTTGATTAATTAAACTAAGAACTAAAAATAAATGAAAGCAATTAAAAACTCGAACTAAATTAATGGGATTAAATAGGTACTTGGCTTCACATCCTCCAATTTCGTATTTCCCTCAATTAATCAAGTCCTAATAAATATGGATTTATTAGCTCTCACTTTTATCACCAATTAAACACTGTCGTGAATTAATTAGTGTCCAGTACAATTTTTAGGTTAATTACAGGTAATTCACCTAATAATTAAACCCTAAGATTTTTATTCCCAATTTAATAATTGTTGATAAGGTAGTTATCAAACATAGAAATTAATAAAGAACAATTGAAACAGAAAAAATCCAAAATTCATTTCATAGAAAAAATAAAGGTTTAATACAAAATTGAGTTCAACTAACTAAATACCTAGAATGATTTAGCCTAGCATTATTATAGCAGTAGTCATGCTTACAATAACTACTAAACTAAACATTACAATAGAAAGATAATAGAAGAAAGGAAAAGCTCCTTGGAAAAGAATTGAATCCTTAACCAAAAATTGATATGGATTGTCTAATCTCTAGTTGAATCTCCACATGTCTCCGTTAATTAATTTTAGTCTCCTTAATTGAAGTACAATAAAAAATCCCCAAAAGTTGAATGGAATGAACATAATAGACTAAACAGAGGAGGAGAAAAGAACGAAGGAAGAGAAAGACCCCCCCCCCCCCCCCCCCCCCCAACCTAAGCTAAAGCCTAATAAAATAAAACAAAAAAAGTTCTACTCAAAATCTAATTCCCCTTTTTAATTATTTTCCTTTTAAAAATATTGCCCAAAATATTTATTCTCCAATGAGAGCTGAATAAATTAAGCCATCCGCAGCAAAATAGAAGTCTAAATCGGAATTGGACTTTGGCTAAGCAAAGATCATATGTGTGTACTATGATCACATATGTGTTCTTATATAATCAGTAAAAATGGCACGTAGGGGATGAGAGACACGAGTTGTGCTTAGTAACTTCATTTGGCAAGCCACATTTCATCACCACGGTCGTGTAAAATGAACACAGGAAAGTAGATAGTTGCTTGCAAATCATCGTGGCTGCATAGTTATCATCATGGGTGCATAGTTGGCTAAGGCTATCATCACAGGTGCATAGTTGGCTAAGGCACCAAGATCACACAGCATGTTGTCCAACTTAGGCATACTTTTGGCAAATTCCCATTCAAGTTCCATTTAGTTGCAAAATCCCTAAAATTAATCCATTATTTGCCAATGACCTGCATAAAATGAAATTACACACTAAATACCTAAAATTACACTAAAATTCGATAATCAACTACCCAAAAACACCATATAAAAGCATGACATAAATTGACTCATCAGGTACACATACCTTACAAAGTCATACTACTAACTGGTAGACATATTAATCATATTATTGTAGGATAATATATGCTTCACATAGGTAAAAACACATATTTGTCATACATATTTTCTGTTTCATCTCTCCATTTACTTTATTGTTGTTTTCTATGTTTTCATATTTGTATGTCATTCATGCCATATAAACTTATTTCAGTGTTTTGTGCACCTGTTATCTGATTCCTTGTATACCTTTTCACTTTTCATAGCCTAAAACTCAATAAATTGTGATATCACAATCATCATACTATTCATAACGCATATATATCAACTGTGATTCATAAGAATCAAAATATCTTTATTTACTCACCCAATCCTCTATACTTTGACTATTCGAATACGAGTCATGAGTAAGAGCACTCATTAATTGAGCTCATTTGAGCTAAAAGTCAAGTGCGCTCCCTAGAGCTTCAGCCAACTTGACAAAAAATAAGTGTTACTAGCAAAAAGGATCAAGGGAGCACCTTCAGAACTTGGGCCAACTTATCCAAGAAATACTATTCTGAAATAATACTTTTGGTACCAAAATAACCCTAAATGGCATGACATCTATCCTATAGGTAGTCCTAGTATGAGTAACTAGGCATTGATAGTTTGTTCTGTTTTGTATAACTATTCTATTTAACATTCATAACTTTATGTTCTTATAACATATATCATATGTATGCATAAGTTAACTTCGTATGATTCACATACCTTCTTTCTTACTATAGAGTCGTCCATGCTTATATGAACTCAATACCGTAATAATATGATCTCATACATGCTTATCCAATATTATAGAAAGTGTATACATACATGGCATGGCATATAGAAACATTTAAAACACATTGCAACATGTTATAGTTTGGTCATGGGCGTGACACATGATAGTCACAATAGTGACAATCACCTTGGTAATGATGCTGGTGGTGGCTCTAGCGGTGAATGGTTCTATACCATTCTGAAATATGAGTCACGGGCATGACAGATATAGTCAAGGTCGTGAATATGGGTTTGCAACTTGTACATTCAACTTTTGACAACATTTAATCATCCTAAAATTACACACAAGGGTTCTATGGTGGTCATGTCGCCACCCAACCTAGCAACACTCAATTTCAACATGCTTAAAACAAATCAATGCTCACAAAACATGGCATAATCAAGTCTTTACCTTAAAGGATCACATATATCAAGAATGGTCATCTCAAATTATTATGTCATGTTTAAGGTTAAGCATTTTACCTTTAACATTTACCAGCTTTCATATTTTCATTGCATGCCATATGTCATACTTGGAGTGGACACTTAAAAGCTACAAATTTACAAGCTATAATCCTATAGAAATTTCATGTCATCTCATAGCATATCATATTCAAGATATAGAAGATAGCCAAATGCTCACCTTTCATGTAAAATAACATTCGATTTCATGACATTAATCACTTTAAACACATTGGAGCACAATTATAAATCTCATCATATTTTAAATTCCATGACTTACCATGCCTTAGGCCATAATGACCATTTCTTCCATAATGACATTCTTTCAAGGTAACATAAATATTATAACCTTATAAATTCCAACTGGATTTAATCAATTAACATGCCACAATACTTTTCATCCACCCTTATTATGCCATATGCACAAGCTTGAGAAATTCATAAGGCCACAGCCATTATTTGCCACTTTGTCTTAATTGATATCAATACTCACATCTAAATCATTTAACTTTCTTTCAAGATAATAAAGGAGTCTGAATTCTCATCTTATGCCAATTTATACATAACACTATAGGAGAATTCTACTAAGTAATTGGATTACAACTTCTCACTCCTTAAAGTCTCCTTAACTATATCATTATTTACCATTAAAAATTCCATATTACTTATCATGCCAAAAGAACATTTGTCATAGAAAACAAATATTGTTTCTCATAACAATCATCTTGCCTTTAACTAAAATAGTCATATTATCGTCAATGCTATATGTTCTTACTTAAAGTTTAGATTAGTCTCAATTACATGTTAAACATGCCACTCATATCAAAACAGTCTCATGGACAATCATTTTGCATCAAAATAGATCAAATAACATGCAAAGAAGTTGAATTACTATACATATATGTACAGACCTGAACTGTGGAGCTGTAAAAAACCTTCACTAGCTCTACCTCACGCGTCGGTGGCTTTACCACCATTATCTTCTATGCCTAACATGAAAATGTCACCAGATATTTCATTAATATCATGATTAGAATGAGGTTTATACTTTAATTAACAAAACCCCCCAAACTATGAATCTGAAACCCTAAGTGAAATCCCTCAATTTCGTCTTTTAATCATTACAAACGGCTCTTAGAAGGTTAAAGCCCATAAAAACTTACCTTGGTTGAAAGAAAAATGAGTAGGATAATGGAGGATTCGTCATCCCCAATTTGTCCACTCTAAAATATACGAATTTCTCCACAAATCTCATGATTAAAGGCTTTAATCCTTGTTTTTACTTATGGTTTTCTGTTTTTAACTTAAGAAATCAATGGAAACTAATGGAAATAAGGTTTGGTGTGTGGGGGGCTGATAGCTAGGGCTTTTGGGGTATGATTTTGCGTGTTTCCGTATGGAAAAGGTGACCTTTTTATACCTGTCAGGGGTGTCACGGGCATGACACATACAATCACAGCCTTGAAGGTTAAACAGTGCCCAAAACACTTAAAACACGATAGTCATGAGCGTGACTATACTCATTTTCATTTCCTTCTGACATCTTTAAAAGCTCAAGACCATCCAACCATATACTACACATATACCTCATGTAAACCTCTTATATACCCCTTACATATCACGGTTATATGAGTGATATATGCCATAGATATACTGCTTGTATACCCCCTTATAAAACTCAATTTTCTTACATGTCTTTTTGACCTCTCTTGTCCATACTTTAACGATTCCTATAACAAATGTATCACTTTATATCACTCTTATTATACTTTATATCACTTGTCTCATTTTATATGCCATTTATATTACATTAATTCTAATTACTTCTAGGCCCTAATTCGCAAGCGTTACAGTTAGTGGTAAATAATATAAGACTTAAAAGTAGTAAACATTGGATAAGTATTGAACAAATATTAGGTAAACCATAAAACCTTAAAACAATACACTCATATCAAGTAGTGGCGTAGCCACATGTTTGAGAATAGGGGCAATTGACTCCCTTTTTTTTTTTATGTTATATATATGTGTATATATATAATTTAAATATATGATAAATAACTATTTCGACCCTTTTTATCTTTGAAGTTATCTAATTATTTCTTAAAAAAAATAAATAATTAACCAATAAGTATTTACATATTTTTAATATTTTTTAAATAATTAAAAATTGGTTAGTTGATAACTTTTAGACTTTGTTTTAAAAAAAATAATAAGTTAAGTAGGTGACTATCTCTTTGCTCTTGAAAATCAATTGGAATCATATATTATTAATATGAAGTCTAGTGTTGAGTTTATGAATATGACAGGAATTAGTGATATTACTAAACAAATGGTGAAGACAAGAAATGATATTTTATATCTATTGGTTTATAAACTCATAACTTTAGCTCTTAGTTTACTATTCGCTACTACCACAGTTGAGAAAGCATTTTCTGTTATGAAATTTATGAAAAATAGGTTACGCAACAATATTTGATCACATATATGGAGAATGATATATTTAATGTTATTGATAATAAAGTTATCATGCATCGCTATGAAAGCATGAACAATAGTAAACAATAATTGTTCTTTTGTTAAGAATTTCTATTAACGTTATTTTTTATGAAGTATTTAACTATGTTGTATAAAATTTTTTTATTTATAATTGCATTATATAATATAATTTCAGTTATAAATTTTAACCAGTTCAATTTGATTAACATTTTATAAGTTCTAAAAGTTTTGGTTACTTATAAAATTCAGTTTGATTAATC
This sequence comes from Balakata baccata, assembly GCA_949630135.1. NCBI lineage: Eukaryota > Viridiplantae > Streptophyta > Magnoliopsida > Malpighiales > Euphorbiaceae > Balakata > Balakata baccata. The sequence goes on along the minus strand of CATIWF010081691.1, from coordinate 26,353 downwards.
AAATAGACTCAGATGGTCGAAAAATCTTAGACTTAACAGTTTGATCTCCAGGAACTACCGTTTGAGGGTTGATCGGGAACAATTCATTCCCTCACTATACACATAACCTACATATAACTAACATATAATGTTTTTGGCAAAGATAAATCCAAATTGCAGCATCGATTATAACTTGGTTATACATATGTTATATGTATTCTATATATGCTCATAGATATAGTCCATATATACGCAACATATAACATACATATAACACAACTAAAGCCAATAAGAGTAATTAAATTTAATTGTATAAATTATTTCAAACCAAGCTAATTGTATAAAATTAATTAGTTTATTATTTGAAATTAGATAAAACAAATTAGGTGCAGTTTAAATAAAAAAAATATGAATATAAATTTTTAATTAATTAATAGTAAGTGGAAATCCAAGGTAAATTATATTAACAAAAAATCATAGTATTAAGAAAAAGCATCAAATTAACTAAACAGAAAATATATATATATATATATATATGTGCGCGCGCGCGCACGCAGTATATATATAATTGGATTATATATCACTCTTATCTAATTAAATTTTAATCAAAGTGTAAACAAGTGAATAGAAGATTATTTTACATCAAAATTTAAAATTTATGAAATTTATTATGGAGAGAAACTTTTTAATTTGGCTTAAATCATGGTTAATTACATTAAATTAATTTTAGTTAGTATAAGCATTAAATGCAAAATGATAAAACTAATTTTAATTAGCTTAAAATATTTACATGCATAGTGACATTTGTCACCTATGGATCTTAACTTAGCATAAAACAATTTTTTTAATAAGCTTTTTGAATTTTTTATTAAAAATGAGGGGAAAAACCACCTTAATCAAAGATTAAGGTGATGAAAAAATCTCTTCCAAGAACTAAGCAAACCGACGTGAGCAAGACACTTCCTTACTTCTTTTCCCAGAAGAGCAAAATACTACAACGAGTAGCAAAGAAGATGAAGCAAAGCTCAAAAGGAACAAACGGTAGATAAACTAAAAAACAAAACTACCAATGAGACTGGAGCACCCAAAGAAAGTTGAGCATCATCTATATCATAAGAATAGCAAGCATGTGTTGAAAGGAAGAGAAAAAGCATGACAATATAAAATAGAGAACCAAAAGTATGCCACAGGGCGAGCAGGGATAGATTGTCAAGCAGCAAACTGGTGATAAGCATGCTCACACCTTAGTGTAGGAAGGTTAAAAATCGATCCTGAGCTGGATTTGATCGTCTTTTATTGGTCTATTGCTGCACTCCTACAGGTGACATTATGAGCTGGGACATACTATAAGGAAAAGTACGGTGATACGACTTAATCCATCCCTATAATCTAAAGAAGATCAACTGTGTAGTGGAGTGCAGATCTTGATACTCATTTTGGAAGCATTTTTTGTTTCTCCATAGCCAAAAAGACCAAGCAATGGCATAATAAAGCGTGCTCCAAAACCGTCTCTGAAACTTTCCAGTAACACTGCCTTCCCAAATGAAATAGAAATCAACCATATAACTAGGTACTACCAACGAGAAGCCCCACCAATTAAAAAAGTAACACCATATGATCCATGAATCATAACAATGTAAGATAATATGATCAATAGTCTCCCCATACTTGTCGCAAAATGCATAAATGTTAGAAGAAATTGAACTCAGCCCTCTATCAAACAAAAAATCTCTAGTCAACAACCTGTTGTGGAAAGAATACCAACCAAAAAAGTTCTATCTTTGCAGGAAATATATTTTTCCAGACTTTAGGGATAACTTGACCATCATTATAGTAATTATACATAAAAGATAAATAGAAAGAGTGAACAATATACTCACCATTCCTACATTGAGTCCATAAAAGTTGATCAATCAACCCATCATCAATGCAAACAGTACTCAAGAAGGACAAAAACTCAGAAGTTTGACACAATTCATTTGCAGATAAGGCACGAATCCAAGTTAACTCCCATGCCCAATAACCATCCCTAAAAGTCCCCATTTCCTTAATGAAGGCATAGGGTATAGCTGTCAGAACAAATAGATCTGAAAATTCCTTGGCTAGAATATAATCACCAAGCTACAAATCATGCCAAAACAAAACACTTTTACCATTGCCCACTTTAAATCTGATACTTTTTTGCATGAAAATTGAAAATGATTTGTTTCCTACGAACGTGGCAGCAATACCTCTCCACACCATAGAATGTTATTGCTTGCTTGTTGTAGGATCAGCCCTCGTGGTTCCATATTTGTGTTCGATTACCTTTGTCCACAAATTCCCTGAATTCGAACTAAGTTTCCATAACCATCTGAATAAAAGTGCTTTATTGTGAATTGAAATGTCGCAAATACCAAGACCACCATATTTTTTAGGCCTCATAAGATTGTCCTAGTTAACTATATGCATCTTCACACTTGAATCTCCCCCACTCCAAAAGAAAGCTCGAATATGCTTGTTAATAGTTTTGTCAACTAAGACAGGCATACTGAAGATAGAAAGATAATAAAGAGGGAGAGAAGAGATGTAAACCTTGATAAGAGCTAGACGTCCTGCTTGTGAAAGAATTTTTACCTTTCTAGAATGCAAGTCGATGCTGCACTTTATGAATGATCGGCTGCCATGTTACTATTCGTGAAGGTGAAGCGCCTAGGGGAAGTCCCAAGTAAGTCAAGGGCAAAGTAGATATATGACAGTAAATAGAGCCTGCAATATCACTCAAAATGACATCGCTGGTATTAATACCTATAATGGAGGTTTTAAAGAAATTAATCTGTAACCCAGACACAAAAGAGAAACAAAGAAGCAGTCTCACCAAATTGACAAACTCGTCCCTTGAAGATTTTATGAATATCAACATGTCATTTGCAAATTGCATATGAGAAATAGTAGGTCCTTGCCTTAGGAGCTGATAACCTGAAATCATGCCAAAATGAGCCGTTTTGTTAATTAAATAGGAAAAAGGCTCTACTATAATGATGAAGAGAAATGGGGAAAACGGACATCATTGTTTTACTCCATTGAAAATATAGAATTCCTTCGTAGGAGTACCATTAATTAACACAAAAGACTTTGAATTCACAAAGCACTCAAGAATCCAATTGCACTATATATGACTGAAACCCATATTTGACATAACCCTTAAAAGATAATCCCACTTCACAGTATCAAAAGCCTTTTCAAAATCAATTTTGAAAAGAGAGCAACTAGAGTGTGTTTTCTTACAAGAGTTAATTAATTCATTAGCAATAAGGAAACCATCTAAGATTTGGTGCCCTACAACAAAGGCAGATTGATTAGAGCTGATCACTGAATCTATGACATCCTTCAACCTATTAGCAAGCAGTTTTGCCATAATCTTATAAAAGACATGAATTAACGAAATAGGTCTGAAGTCTTCAACTGTGCACGCCCCAAAAATCTTCGGAACTAAAGTGATGAAAGAGTGCTTGACCTCATTAGGAAGTTTGCCAATTGCTGGTGAGGACTCTACCAAAGGTGGATCATCTTGGCCCAAAATAGATGGCCTAGAAGCCGGATAGTCCAATTGAAGTGGATTAGAATTAGAAGTTGTACCTGCCAAAGTCAATTTATTATTGCTATTATCCAACGCAAGAGATTCTGATACATATCACTCATGCAAAGCTGGTGAGGTGTCTGTCATAGGCGATATATTCTTGTTGTTTTCCAAACTAGAAGATTTCGACATAGTAGTCTCATGTATGCATAAAGTGACCATGTCATCAGAGTTACAGCCCGAATTTGGTACCACTTTCGTCAATAAAGGACGCAATTCTTGATTAGCTGGTATCTCTCGATCTTGATCCATTCCGAGATTTATTGAATCCAAAATATGACAAACCTGATCATCATCAATAATCAAATTTGAAAAAGATTTGTCAATGGCAGCTTCCTTGTAGATAGAGCATCGGACGACGCCGTTGTTATCTGAAGAGGGTTCATCACAACTAGAACTACTAGTATCATTAAAGGAATCATGGTGTTTGCAACTACATTTGTTACAAAAAGCACGGCAATAGTCTTCTTGTATTATGATAGTGAACTTGAGATCCTTGTGAGCAATAAACAGAGACTTGTTAATAGGGGAAGTGGAAGTGGTGCTAATGAGAATTCTTGCAACATCAAACCTGATCCTTTGCAAAGTATATGGATCTAGAGTAACGTATTCTCTATAGAATTTGGCTAACCAGGTGAAGAATTCGGATGACCATAAATGAACTAGTATTCCATGACAACATAACCAAACAAATCGACGTATTGGTGCAAGCATATGATCATATCGCTTGACATCAGCGAATCACTGACCTAGAAGTGATTGTCTGTTATCTAAATAAGAGTTCAGTTTGTCCAAATCAGACAATGTTAGTAATACCAACATACCTCCTATAGGTGCAACCTTAAGACAATCATGCCCAGCTGCCGTAATGTCATCTTGAACAAGAAAAGCATTTTTCGAACTTTTAAGGGTACCAATAGCCATCTGAAGAAGCTCCCATGAATCGACCTTCAACAGTATTAGTTTTAGGTAGCGACACATATCTATTGAGAGCTACATCGGCATTGGTACAGTAGTCATGACAGTTGTAAGCTGATGAAGGTGATGCAAGTGTTTTAATAACCTTTGGAGGTGGTCCTTTGTAAGATCGATTTGAGGAAGCCTGCTTAGCAAGAGGCCTACTAAAAATGGAGAATTTACCTTCAAGTTTATGTTCCCCAATACTGATAGTGTTGATGTAACGTAAAATTGCAGGGCAGTCATTGGAAGATTGTAGATTGATGAATCCAAAAAGTTGTCCTCTGTAATTGAGCCGAGCTGGAACATAAACCTTATTGATTTTCCAGTGCTTAGAAAAAAGACGCCAAACTGATCTCCCACTCTTGATTAAGAATGAGCTTAATCCTGTTCACAAGGTCCGCATTTTGCAAGTAAAATCCCTGTCCCTCTTTAAACAGACCACCACACTGCAACTATCCATTTGCACCTCAACTTTACGCCAACCATTAGTTCAAGCAAATTGTAACCCAAAAAAAAGATCCCATAATTTAGCCCCGAACAAACAATTTTGTTTGTTATCGTTCTGGATTTGCACTAGTTAGGAAAAAGCCTACAGGGAAAATCATAGAGATAAGAAATCAGTTCGATATGGATGTGATGCAAAAATGTATTTGTCGTCGAAGGAAGTTGTTGATGGAGTTTCTCAATGGTTTGTTGTGCAATTTGGCAATGTACATAATCATGAACTTTTGGAAGATGGGCATATCGCAAAATTCAAGAGGCAGATCAAGAGAGAATTCTATTGCTGTCAAAAGTTGGGTTCCCAATACATCGTATAGTGAAGGTGTTAGAGTTGGAAAAGTGAATTCAAGGAATTTTGTTCGAAACCGCAAGAAAATTGTCTAAGAAAATGATGCTCAACTCTTAGAAAACAGAGCAAATGATACCATATAGATTTCAGCTATATCTTTTTTTATTATTTTTTTCTTTTTAACCGAGAGCTTTATCTTGTGCTAGTGGAAATATATTTGTACCCGAATTTCATGTTTCTCTTCACATATTTGAAAAATAACTTCTTTCTACCGGCTGTAATATATATATATTTGAACTGAAATTGAATATCAAACCAAAACAAATTGAATTCGATCTATTTAGTTTAGTTTTTAGTTTATTTGATTCGGTTTCATGAATATTTCAATTCTAATTATTATTCAGTTCTGTTATTCTAAATATAATTTGGTTTATATAAATGTTGTTCAAATTAAAACCAAACCAAATGTTCACATTTAAAAGTTACATTATAAGTTTATTAAGAGAAAAAGCAACTGTTAGTAGAGCTCATATTTAATTTAAATATTAATAGTTATTAATTACATTTGATTTTTATATCATACTATATATAAAAAAATTATATCAAATTATCTTCTCCATTATGGTTGTTAATTTATTTACCATATACAAATTATTTTATCCATTATATTTTTTTTACTATATCTTCTTAATATTTTTTTATTTTTAATATATATATAAAACATGGTTACCAAGTCATAATAGAATTGTACTTCTAATAAATTAAATTATTAAATAACTAATATAATCAAATTGACTTTTTATTAAATTTATTTGCCCCTCCTATTTCTACATTTATATATAGTATGATATAATATGATAAAAACTCTCATGAAAAAATAGGGATATGTGTTACTGAAATGATGAAGAAAGAAATAACAAAAGTAATATAAAAACAATAAGCACTCCTCATTGATATTTAATTATTAATATCATGAAAGGATATACTCTATTCGTTTCTAAATAGATATCTTTTAAAAAAAAAATTTCTAAAATAGTTGACATTTTACAATTATTAATAAATATTAATTATTTTTTATCTAAGTAATTGACAAAAGAAACATTTGTTACTTTTTGGAAATGTACAATAACAATGATTGGTGGAGATCTAAAAGTAATATAATATTTTAACTATATCCTAAACACATACCTTAATTATTGTACAAAAATCTTAAACGATATCTTATTAGAAATATAGGGAGTACATGATTCTATTATTATTAGACCAAATATATTGAAATTTGTAATATTTCTTAAATCTCAAGTATACATGCAATATTGATAATTGAGCTCCACAAAATTTATATTATCAAAATATTATATCTAAACTGTTATCATTTTATGATTAGCAATTCATATTTTTCTCATGAATTAATTAATATCTACTTATAACGATATGCTACATTCCCTGTCTCATTTCCAACCAAAAAAACAAACAAACTAATAAGTGATGGCTGTATGCATTGGGTTTTATAATATGGATTCACTTGCTGGAATCTATATATATATATATGGATTAAAGATTGTGAAATAGAATAGAATAAAGTACTGATGATTTTCATCAAGTTTTATTTTTGATGGGCATAAACAAATTTTTAAAAAAACTAACAGTGCATCCTACTATCTTTAGTAAATATGTAATTTGAAATAACAATTAAGAAAATTAGAACTTAAATTATTGGCTATTATGCAGTTACAGTAGTTGGTGGCGAGTAAAAATCCTAAAACTTTATTAAAATGCGCATAAAAATTCTAAAAAATTCACATAAAAACATTTCAAACATTAAAAAAAAAAAAACCATACAATGTATTGCACTATAATGTTTGAAATTCAGTGTCCAATGAATGAAATTATCTCAAACAACATATATTGGTGTTAGCGTTAAAAAATAGAGTGAGTGTGCGCGTTTCAAGAAATTAAATTGTTTCCAAATTAAAATGAAATTTGTTCATTGACTTCTAAATAATTGACTATAGATCCTTAAGTTTTTTTTGACAATACACCTAAATTTAATTACTAGTGAAATTGGAAATATTGAGGGTGAATGAAAATTGAGCTTAGGGCATAAAGCAAATAAATTGAGCAATTGAAGAAAATAAAGCTTGGATAAAATAAATGTTGAAAAAGTAAATTTCACTTATGAAAATGAACTGATGAGCTACAATAATACTTGACAAAGATGAAATATCAAAACTAAAGCTAGTACTAGATTAATGCTGAATTGAAAATTGATAAGATTAAATTTGCTAGATATTTGCAAATGATTGTTGTTTGTTGTTGAATTGTTTGTATTGATAATCGTTGAGTTGTTTGTCTATTGAGTTGTTGGTTTCTTATTCACGGTGAAACTTGCTCTTTTTATAGTACCAAGGCCAAAGTAATAGTTGAACTCATGATTTTTACTTCTTTCATAATTGTTCCACTTTCTCTAACTGCCCTAGTGCAAAATATTCTCTAGCCGTTATTTTCATATTATTCTCCTCAATCTGCTACCTCTCTCAACCGCTTTTATTTTTCAGAGATTTCTTCTCTGGCCGTTTTCATCAAGTAATCGGCTTCTCATTGACTATAACCTCTCATGTGAATTTTGGGCTTCAACTATTGTCTTGGGCTTGTGCTTTAATTTTTCAGACCAATAAAAATCTAGTGCAAATAATTGCCCCCGCATATAGTGTAGTGATGGACCATAATTATATGAATTATAAATTCTCAACTTCTCTAGGCTTCTTCCTCCTCTCTAGATTTACAATTCCAAAGGCAAAGATCAGTTCCTAAGAAAAATTCATTTCAAATTCAAATCTCCTTCAAAAACCCAAAAACTTTAATTCTTCCAAAACCCAATTTCTTTTCACTATTTTCATACTCCAAGGATCAATTACCTTCTTCTACAATTTTTCAAACTCTTCCCCAAAATTTCGGCCAAGACTCATAATCTTCTTCAATATTTTTTTTTTTTTTAAGTTTTCTCTCAAAATTTCAGCCAAGGCTCTAGAAGAAGGAACCGACTGCCGATCATCCTAATCTTCACACCACCGCACGAGAAGGAGAAACACCCATCCTGTGTGAGACCCACTTTTCTCCTATCACCGCGCACTATTTCCAACCATAGCACGAGCTCTGCCAACCTGTAACACCCTCCCATGCAGCAGCCTAAACCGTACTATGTAGGAGAATGCTACTTGATTATATTTAGTTAAACCTATTAAATTACGTCTAAATTAAAATTTTTCTAATCTTACTCGATCATAATAAGCATGCATAACGTTTCGTATAACTGTGTCATGTAACTGATTACTAGTTCACATTCATAATTAAAAATAACCGATTACCGAATTTTTGGGCTAACACTTGTTTACTTATTACATCCTTAATCACAGTCCAAATGAATAAATAGTCATAAATTCTTTCATGCCTTTATTAAATTTATCTAACTACCCAAATGCATGAATATTACAGAAGGATGCATGAGTTAATGCTCTGACTTCTCTGATCGGACTCGATCTCCTCTTTTTGTGTCAATACCACTTCTACTAGCTCCCAACCTACTTGTAGAAAATCCACAAGTTAAGCTACTGAAAGCTTAATAGTACATATAATTATAAAAATTTGTGCATGCATATACACATACAACATGACATTCAATCATTACTCACAAGTATACTCATACAAACCTTTGTTATTTTATCGTCATGATCATGCCAATCATATTATAATAACAAGAAATTTGTGTACCTAGTACGTAAAAGCCATAATTGTATAACCATACTGAGCTTGTAACATTTCATACTTCCCATTTATTTAATATTCAATTGTCATATTACTCGATATAAGGACTATCTAGATATGGGTTGTGAAAATGAGAGCTTTCATAAACTTGGGCCATCCTACTCACATGTCTGTGAGAACTCATTTGAACTTGATAGGCCAAGCGTGCTCTCTTGAGCTTAGGCCAACTTTTCCAAGAAAGAAAATGATTGCTAGCAAAAGGGACAAGGGCATTCTTAGGAGCTTGAGCTACGTTGCCCAAAACACATGGAAGGAAGACTATGGCACCATAAAAACCTTGAATAGCATGTCATCTATCCTAATGCTAGTTCTAGTACAAGTAATGGGCACTTAAGAACCTTTTTGTATTTTCCCTCTTTCATTCACATATAACTTTTCTAGAGTATAAACTCATCTCGTACCATATGTATCATATAACTTATTCTTGTATCAACAACATACCAAGCTCTTACTATCAAACATGAATATCATATCATACTAACACAAGGTCATTCACGTGCACATACCAGGGGCAATGATGTCATTTCCACATTTTATATTTTTCATATAATCTATATCACTTAACAGTTCATTACATCTCATAAGCAACGTATAAATTATCATGTATAACCATAGCTATATTCCTGCCTGTATTCATCACCTGAACCATTGCCATGAATAATTTACATGCCTTAATTATTGCCAAACTTAGACATTTAATCGTAAATCATGTTTATGTATATCACTCTAAAATTCTCATACACAATATTTATAAGGAAATCATATATGACATTTATCTTATGTTTGTCATGCAAAAGGGAATCAAAATAATCATGCAGCACGTATAAATATTTATATATATTTAACATAATATATATATACCTATATATAAAATATACCCATAATATGACATAAAATATATACTCAATATATATATACACATATATATCAAATATACCTAAAATATAACATAATATGTATATATATACCCCTAATATACTATAGAATATTTAATTAAAATATAATATATAATATATGGGCGCCTTCTCCTGTGGCCGTGTTTTACTAACAAAAATGCTAATGAGTCCTAACATTCTCCATTAAAACAAACCAAAATTTCATCAATCCATTTCCTTAAGTTTTAAATTCACAGTAACATGTTTTTCTCAATTTTTTGCCAGTCTCAAAAATTTTACCCAAATTATTCCATAAACATGCCAAAATTTATTCAACTTAAATCCTCAGGTTATGAAATTATAGTAACATGGATTCTCATATTTTCACCGCAAAACTCTGATTTCTAGAATTATTTAATACAACAACAAATCAACCACATAGTCATTCACACAACAATAAAAATGAATAAATGGGATTAGAGCCTTAAAAATCCATCTTAAAAACCTCATTCATTTTGGAGATTATTTCCACCAAACATATCCTCGTTGTTCGTGTATCTAAAATTCAATTGACTGTTGTTTAGTGTTTCTGTGAGTTTTTGGACTGATGGAAACAATATAATGGAAAGAACGGAGAGGGCGGCTGAGAGAAAGAATATGCTAGGTTCTGTATATCTCCCTAAATAATACCCTGTGCACTATTTAAACCCAATTTTATAGCCCTCACGTGCATGCCACAAAAGGACACTTGCAGACATGATACTTTTTTTTATAACTTTTAATATAATAATAAAACAATATTAATATATTAATATTATATTATATTATATTATTTCCTTTTTAATATATATTTATATATTTAATTTCTTGCCCTTTAAACCTCTAACTTTCTATTTATTTCATTTTAAACCTAGATTAATTTCTTTTTAATTTATATTAAATTCCTTTTCTTATTAACTTAATTCTTTTTACATTATTTTCTTATAAATTACCGAATTACTCTTCATATACTACGTTAACTTTTAGGTCCTACCTCATGGGCATTACACAATCACCGGCTATCAACACTTGACGTCTCAAACTCTTACCAGCCACCGTTGACAAAACCCAACCGAAGAACTCCAAGCCACGTGAAACCCAGCAATTGTCAGCCACCGAAACCCTAGAAAGTGACCTATTAAAAGCACCCCAAGTTGTTGCCTCATCATTCATCGAGTGGCTTAGAAGCCAGCTCCTGGTGCTCATTCTTCAACAAATAAGTTTTGTTTCTCTTGAAAATCATTGTAATCTCAATGGCTTTGTGGATTGTTGAATTTGTAAGAAATTGTTGGATAAACCATTGAAAATAAATTCTTTAATGCTTCTTTACAACAAATAATCCTTAATTTGGTGGCTCTGTCATCAAGATTCTTGGCACCAAAATTTTCCCCAAGACTATACTAGGAAAAGAATCACAAATAAATTTCAATTTTTTTTTATGCCATATATGTGTCTTGAAAATTTTGCTATGTGATAGGATTAGGCTTTTTGGCAAGGATTTTTCTTGAATGTTTCTGGTGAATTTTGGTCCGAAATTGTTTATTTTGGCCTATGGAATGTGTATGTTGGGACTTTTTTATAGAATATTTCGACTTATGGAATGTGTATGTTGGGACTTTTTTATATAATGAAGATGGACTTTCCTGATTCTTGCTTAGTCTCTAGGTTGAGATGAACTTGCAATAGCTTGAAATTTGCAATTTCGGCTTTGTTGAGTAATGAGAGGTGAAAAGAAAGGTTTTTAGCCTGAATCATAATGGGAAATTCGGCCTACGAATTGTTTAGAATTTGATAGGTTTAACTTGTAACTGGTGAATATTTAATGTAAAGAATAATGTAGCGCAGCTGCTGAAGTGAAACAAGCATCAGTTGCTAGTGAATGTCAAGAATAGTCAAGCATCAACTAGTGGTGATAGCTACTGGTGATAGCATCAGCTACTGGTGACAACATCAGTTACTAGTGACAATATTAACTACTGGTGATAACATCAACTACTAGTGAGAGCTACAGGTATTAGAGAGCTACAACACCACATCACCTATAGAGCTAACTCAACAACTCTCTAGCAACACTCATCAATGTAATGTCTTAAATTCCTCTCTTTTGGTTGATGATGAGCCTTGTTTGCCTTAAGGCTGGTTTGCTCCTTTGAGTATTACTGTTGTTTATTATGGCCCAAGGAGTAAGCTTGATGTGCTTTGTGTTGACATATTGAATTGATGATGGAATCACTGAACACTAGCATAGAAAGAACTATAGCCATGCATTTGCATTGATGAATTAAGATGGCACTGAGACTACCTTTCTGATGTTTGATGACTGATTGAGATTGAGATCACTGAACACATGCACAGTAGGCACTACAGCTATGCATTTTCATTAGTTGATCAAGGTGGTACTAAACTTACCTCTAGGTATGCTTGTTAATGCTTGATGATTGTGAAATATTTGTGAACTTTGATTGAAACCAAAGAAAAGTGGCTTAGAGCCTACTTTATTATTGATTTTTTGTGGGTACAAGATAATATTTTGTTTGTTGATATAGTGGCCCTTAGGCCTACTAACAAAGAAAGAACTATATAGCTTAGTACATTTCTTTTCTATCCCTAGAGAGCAACTAGGAATATCATTTGAATCGGCTCATTTTTTGCTTCTTTTGCTAGTGAGTCCATCATCTGCCATATGGTTGGGAAATATCTTCTCAAGTACTTATCATTGATGTATCCCTGTGAAGTTCTCCCTATAGACTAGATAACTAGTAGGCATTCCAAAGAAATATTTGATAAACTTTGAACAGCCCTTCCCAATTAGGTGACCACTTGCCAAATTCTTTGTACTTAGTGCTAATGAGTAGAATCACCTTCCATACCATGTCTCCAACTTCAAAATTCTTCTTCCTGATTCTTTTGTTGTAAGCTCTAACGACTTTCTTCTTCTGCACTTATATGTCGTTATATGTCTAGAGCCTTCCTTCATCAGCACGTTCTAACTCCATCATTATAGTAGTGGTGTATTCATTAGGAATTGGATCATTTTGTCTGGCCACTCTCAAAGATGGGATGACCACCTCCATAAGAATCGCTACATCATAACCATAGGGTAGTGAAAATGGATTTACCGCAGTTGAACTCCTTTTAGAAATTCTGTAAGCCCATAAAGTCTTAGATGGGATCTGGTGCCAATATGTAGGATTGTCCTCTAGCATCTTCTCTAGATTTCCGATGAGAACCTTATTAGAAGCCTTCACCTGTCCATTTGCCTGAGCATAGAACAACGTTGAATTGATAAGCCTGATGCCATAATCCTCTACAAAGTCTTTCATTTTCTTCCTAATGAACATAGTTCTATGATCGGTAGTAATTGTCTGAGGAATGCCAGATCTATGAATGATATGCTCATTAATGAACTAAATGGCATCCTTCTGCTCTGTCTTCTTCAATGGAACTACTTCCACCCACTTGGTAAGGTAATCTATAGCCACTAAGATGAAGTTGTAGCCTTTGAATGATGTTGGGTAAATCTTGCTCTTTAGGTCCATGGCCTGTCCTCAAACTGGCCATGGTTTCACAATTGAATGTAGCTTTGTTGTTAGAGTTCTCTAGATACTCTCATATTTCTGACACTGCTGGTGATCTTTGGAATAGGTGATGCAGTCTTTTATGGTCCAGATGAACTCTTATTTCTTTCTTCCTCTTTAGCATGCTAAGGAAATGTGAGTTTCTCGATTTGTTCCACAATGAGCAAAACTCTTATTTCCTATTCTCCTGTTAGAGCAACAAATTCGGAGCCTTGAGACTCTATAGCTTTCTTACTTCTAGTTTTAATAAGCATGTAGTAACAACCAAATGGGTCCCACCGAGCATGCCAAAAAAAGATGTTAGCGTCAAAAAATAGAATGAGTGCTAGGAAATTAAAGTGTTTTCAAACTAAAATGAAATTTGCACATGGACTTCTAACCAATTGACGGTAGATCCTTAGGTTTTCTTGATAATAAACCTAAATTTGATTGCTATTTAAATTAGAAATATTGATAGTGAATGAAAATTGAGTTTAGGGAATAAAGCAAACAAATTGAGCAATTGAAGAAAATAAAAATATTGATAGTGACTGTAGATCCTTAGGTTTTCTTGATAGTAAACCTAAATTTGATTGCTAGTAAAATTAGAAATATTGACAGTGAATGAAAATTGAGCTTAGGAAATAAAGCAAACAAATTGAGCAATTAAAGAAAATAAAGCTTGAGTAAAATAAATGCTGAAGAAAGTAAATTTCATTGATGAAAATGAACTAATGAGCTACAATAATACTTGACAAAGATGAAATGATGAAACTAAAGATAGCACTAGACTAATGCCGAATTGAAAATTGATGAGATTGAATTTGGCTGAGTATTTGCTAATGATTATTGTTTGTTGGTGAATTGTCTGTGTTAATGATCGTTGAATTATTTGTTTGTTGAGTTGTTGGTTCCTTGTTCACTATGAAGCTCGCTCCTTTTATAGCATCAAGGCCAAAATGACAATTGAACCCATGATTTCCACTTCTTCCATAACTATCCCACTCTCTCTAACTACCTTAGTGCAGAATATTCTCTAGTTGTTATTCTCATATTCTTCTCCTTAGTCTATCACCTCTCTCAACCTCTCCTATTCTCCAGGGATTTCTTCTCCGACTGTTTTCATCAAGTAACGGGCTCCTTATGGACTCTAACCTCTCATGTGAATTTTGGGTTTCAATTATCGTCTTGGATTGGAATTTAATTTTCCGAGCCAATAAAAATATGGTGCAAACAATATGAATACATTGTTAATTCTTTAAAAATTTAATTCTGACTGAAATTTATTAAAACCTTATCAATAATTTGTTCAATTGGATATGAATGTCTTACAAAATTTTATTGTCACTTTCCTGTCCCATTTCCACTTGTTCAAACAAATATATAATATATGCTACCTTTAAGGTGAAAATTAGAATAGTACTATTCAACACCAAAAACAGTGAATTGATTCAGAAGTGCATGTATTTTAGTATATTTCAGTACTCTATGGTAATTCAGATTCAAAAAAAATAAAATAAAATTTGTTAGAAGATTTGATGGTTTCCGAAAATCCAACCGAAGTTTCTCAAGAAGATGTTGCTGGACTCCCATTTTCCATAAAAAGATAATGCCTATGAATTTTCAGATCAATATCTAACAATAAATAAATAAATAATGCGCTAGGGAAAAGATCCCATAGGTAAAGTTATTGAGGGAAATTGTCTTTTTGGTTCTTCAATTATTATATTCTTTTATTTAAACTTTAAGTTTTTATTACTAATCTTTAAATAATTATTTCAGAAATTTTTATCGTTCACCATTTTTCATTTTTTATTTCAAAAATATCTTTTTTTTTTTTTTCAAATTTATCATTTTACTTTTCAATTTTACTATTTTTTATTTGTGTTTTGTTTTTAAAAATACAATTTTATCATATCTCATGCGCTAAGACAATACACCTACACTAAGTAAGGATATACTTTGATAAACCTTGGATATATTTTGGATATCACACTCACTAAGGTAGTATGCTTGCACTGAGGCAGCATGCTCTCTCTAAGAAATGTAAATTTTAGATATATTTTAAATAAATTTTGGGTGTATTTTAGGTCAAATTTGGGTAGTACGTTCATGTTGAGTCAACACACTCTCACACAGGAGTGTAAACATTAGGTATATTTTGAATAAATCTTGAATATACTATGTGTCAAGTTTGAGTAGCACGATGACACTGAGGTAGCACGCTAGCACTGAAAAGGATATACTTTTAATATACTTTGAGTAAATTTTGGGTAGCACGCTCATGCTGAGGCAACTAGCACTAAGACAGCACGTTGAGGCTAAGAAGGATAAACCTTAGATATAATTTAGATCAACTTTGAGAGGCAACTAGCAGCTAAGACAGCACGCTGGGGCTAAGAAAGATAAATCTTAAGTATAATTTAGATCAATTTTGAGTAGGACGTTCATAGTGGAAGGTAAACTTTGGATATACGAGGAAAAAACAGATTTATCACACGAATTTTCCATTTTTTTATATATTTGAAATTTTAAAAAGTTAGATTGATATTTTTGGAAAGAATTTTTAAGCGTAAATATTTGAACGTATTTTTCTATTTTTGAAAAATTTTCTGATTATTTTAGCAGACTTGATCCCAAATCAATAACTTAATAACACGTAATTGTTCAGAAACTCGATATATACTATTGTTCATTCTCCAAAACTATCATTTTCCTTTTAATCTAGGATATTCAAATACTTCAAAAATAAAAAAGTATTCATATCGAATATTTACAATATGGGTATAGGTATCAAATCCCTATTGGATTCTTGACTTTAAAGTTGGATACTTTCTAATATAAAAGCATGTTGCTTGATTTTAAAAATGAATTATTACCGCTTTGTTTAATGTTATTTTATTAATTTTTTTAGGTTATATAATATTATTTTGTTGTTTTTTAGTTTGTAGTTTGAAATATTTTATTTTAAAGTAAGATAAAGTATTGTAATTTTATTTTATTTATCAAATTAAATGTCATATTTTAATTAAATTTTAACTTAAATTATTATATATACAAATTGAATATTATATTTTTATATATGTATATATGTATTTTTATACATGTATCCGAATTTTAAATTTTTTTAGTTATACCCGCATATCCTAAATTTTAAAAAATAAGAAATCAAACTTTTAAATACATACCTATGTTGAATACCTGTAGTATCCCAATCCTAGCAACATAGCTTAATTGATGTTATTTGAATCCAATTTTAGGCTAATATTAATATTTAGGGATCTATGAAAGGCAACATAAAAAAATATTGAGGATAAAATTAGAAAGAAATGTAATTGTTGACAGAACAAAAGATTTTTTTTTTTTTTTTAATTTTTTTGCCAAGGAAAAAGTTGCTAGAAATAGTTGTTACTAGTCAAAGTCATTTCTATGACAGAACTAATCACGAGATCAAGATGCACTCTGCCTTAGAGATTATGAAGAAGAAAAAATTGGCACACAGATTCTGCTTAGCAATTTGCATCACCCTAGTCAAATCACACTTTTCAGACCCACTTCCTACTCCAATTTCTCTTTCTGGGTTTTACTTTTTCATCTTTGGAACAGTTAAAAACTTAAATTTCATTTCACCCATGGAAAAAAAAAATTTAAAATTATTGCATGAATAAAAAGGACAAAACCCATATGTGTTGTATTTAAAGGAAGGAAAGAATCTGTTGATGCATTGTTTATTTGTCAAGCAGTAAAGAAAAATGTTGAGAAATGATCAAGATCAGCAGCTCTTAAAAATTGAGGTCTGTCTGCTGCTGCTATTTTGCTTTTCTTTTCTGAAACACATTTTTGATTTGCCATGTTTGTTTCCATCGAATTTACTTCTTTTGTTTTACAATTTCTTTTTGTTTCGCAGACACATGTTCTTAAAGTACACATTAACTGTGAAGGCTGCAAAGAAAAAGTCAGAAAACTCCTGAAGAAAATTGAAGGTGATAATACTACAATACTTGTACTCTCACATTTTCATTTAGTTACATTCTGTATCATGACTCTGAGTGAGGTTTTCCCATATACTCTCTTTTTCTTTTTCTTTCTTCAGAGATGAAATATGAATGATCTATTCATTTACTTTCTCTTACAAAGTTTACTTGCATATTTTGGTAGGTGTATACTCAGTAGAAATTGATACGGAAAATCAGGTGGTGACAGTGTCAGGATGTGTAGATTCTTATACCTTGCTGAAGAAATTAGTGAAATCTGGTAAACGGGCAGAGCTATTCTCTCCAATTTCCAAACACAAACTGAAACAAGAAACCCAAAGGAACCAAACTCAGTTTCTACCTAATGATTTCAATGTATCGAAGAATCATTACATATTTCCTACATCCTTTTCAAATGAAGTTCAAGATGCAGAGAACTTTGAGAATTTTCCTAACCAGAATATTGGAATGAAAGCTGTGGATGCGGGAATACTAGCAAAAAGAATGGGAAATATGTATATCGATGAGGATGCAACCTTTAGTAGCGATTTAGGATCTGAAAATGATCATATGGCATCCTTTTTAGATCATGTGGATTATCAGAAAAATCGTAATGGTTTCCCAGGAATAGGAAGTGAGGAAGTAGATGCAATGTCAGGTTATGAACATAATTGTCTTCCACATTTGATAATGAACAGGCAGCAAGGGCAATACTACAACTACCCATCAACAAAAAAGAATTTTATTAACAGGCAAGATGGAATTGCCAGCAGTAACATGAAAAGTGAGATTTATATGCATCAGCCTGAAGTGATTAATCATCCATTTTCAATGTCTCATCCTTATACATGGATGTAAGTTTCATGCAGCGCCTCATCTCTACTAATCATACATTACATTCCACGAATAGCAACAGTGTCAGTCACGTTTTGATTACGGAAAAGTTAAAATAGCTTATGTTATTGTTGATGTATCATATGAGATGGATTTATTGGTAGAAAATATTTTACTTAATCAACTTGAGTGTTCTTTTTGTCATTGTGTTGTGTTCCCCTTGTTACTGGTTTTATAAACTCCTTTAATGATAGTATTAGTAGAGCCTCGTAGGACTTATTGTTTGAAAGGGAAACCCATACTGGTAGAACAAAGCAAAGAAAAGCAATAGGCAAAATCCAAATTGGCTTAGGCCATTTTGGAAGATAGCCCACCTGTTTCATGCCCAACAATATTTTGGTCCAAGGCTCAAACCCAAAGATTGCGAGACCTACTTGGATTAACGTCAACATTTCAATTAGTTTTGATTATTTGCATCAGAAAATGGTTAGTTTTACAAGGTAGACTGATGTGAACTAAAGGAGAACTACACCTCAAAAGCTAACTCAAGAGGTTAAAAGAGCCATAAGTCCATATAAACTCCACATCACTTTCTTAGTTTTCTGATGTAGGATTCAAGTCTCATACTTTGCATGTGAGATCATAACAATCTACGATGCTCCACAACTCGGTGCCCACACAGGCTAACTATGAACTAGGTTTTTTCTAGTCTCGGTGAACACTGCTATGTCAGGCGTCACTATTGCGCCACATATTTGCACTAGAAGACATGATGAATGGCTTTGATACCATTTGATATGAACTTATGGAGAACCACACCCCAAAAGCTAGCTCAAGAGGTTAGAAAGTCCTAAATCTATATAAACCCCACATCACTTTCTCAGTTTTCCGATGTGAGATTCAAGTTTCATACTTTGCAAGTGGGATTATAACATAAACCTGTTTAGAACTCGAGACAAAATATGCAGGATATGTTTGTCTTACAAGCAAGAACAATAATTAACTCCTAGATTTTTATGTTCTCATGCATGAGAATATATTACTTTTGCTCCAAAATTGTAGCCGGTAGCTAAGTACCTAGCTTTATTTAATGCTATAACTCAAGGGTTAGAATTGGTTCCCTTTCCACACTTCCTTAAAAAATAAGATCTTCCTTCTTTCCCCTCACACCTTTTATGCATTTATCATCCACATAGTTCTGTACATCACCCAAAATATTAATAGCTTTACAGATATGGGGTAGCAGCTGATTTGCGACACAAATTTAAAGGTTCAAATACTCGGCAAGTAAAGTTTGCTCTCATGTTAAACATTAAGAGAACAGGAAAAGGAGATAATAACCAAAAAGCCAAAATCTACTTATAAATTTGCCTTTGACAATATACCTTTTCTGCCTTTCATTTTATATTGGAAACACAACACAATACAATATGTGAAAACTAATTACAACAGAAAAAGAAAGGGTAAAAGAAAGTGATGATTGAATATACTTATCTGCAGGCATACAATTCTCATGTTTTCCATACATATAGAAATCCATTGATTTATAAGGTGAGCCGCATATGACATTTCGTACTGAATCCTGATCATTTTCTTGTATCCCTGCTTGAAATTACCTTTGCATTAGTATAAATTCATACAAGATATAGAGGCTACCAAGACCTACTTGAATTGCTTCATTATATCTCTCATAGTTTACCACTTTTAATGACTTACTTTCCTGACTCAATAACAAGGCTTATTTACCAACTAGATATCCTAACAACACATGTTACTTTGTGCTATTTTTAAAGAAAATTATACCATTCTTATTATAGGCAGTGCTTGCTTACAATCACTGAATAAACAATGAACATATCAGATTTCAAAAAAAAAAAAAAAGTTGAAAGAAACACTCTAATTATCATAAGAAAAGAACCGCACTATATTATATTTTCATATCTACCAAAAATAGATTCATATTACAGAGACATACATTAGTGACTGACTTTAACATAAAATATGCCGAGCAAACGAGATTCCAGAACATAAGTAACAAGTTATATGCTATATTTTCAAAAATCATGTGCCAAGTTACAGAAACAAGAAACATTTGAATCATTAATCAAACAAAAGATATAAAAAAAAAAAAAGTATCAACCTAAAAGGATTGAGATCCTTTCATGTTGAGTTGAACATGATAGATCATGTTTATATAATCTCCACAATTCATTGTCAATGAATAGTTAAGATTAAATATTAAATATTTAATTTAAAAATAAATAAATAATCCCCTTGATTGTAGTAGCATTTGTTCTTGACCATTCATTAATTAGGAACGCAACATGACCTGTCATGTTCAATTCAACTTGAGGGAATTCCAATCCAAGCCAAAATAACTCAATAACAATATCTAATAGGCAATTATGGAAACATAATCAGATCCATGCTAATATATAAATCGTACATTAGCCTCTAATCCGGGTGAATTTTATTTACGGTACCACAATTATGTAAATTGTAACAATTCAGTACTTTGTAATATAAAATTACCTCAACTTTTATTTTATAACTAAAATAATATTTGAAATACTAAATTGTTACAATTTATATGGTTGGGGTACCATCGGTGAAATTCACCCCTTCTAATCCTAAGCATAGTTAATATGTAAAGAAATACAGAACAGAGTCACAGACTTCAGAGAACCAAGAACTGTACTGGTAACTTGGCCCATCATCAAAAGAAGAAGACCACAATCTAGCGTTTTTGTGCCTTCCTTCGTCTAGACTGTGCTTTCTGCCATTTCTTTCTTGGAATCAGTTTGCTCTTAGGTTTCAACTTTAACTCAGGTGAGAACTTGTAATTTGGATCTCTCATGCGTGCTTGTATATCCTTGAAGAACTGCATATTTAATTTTTTTGGTCCTCCCTGTCTAAGCTCTTCATACTCTGGTCCAGAAACAACATTCTCAAATGCTCCAATTAAAATGTCAATTTCACTCATGACTTCCCATACATTAGTGTAACGCCCATCCGTTCCTTTTTTCAGTTTTTTTAAGGCATTCTCAACAGCAACTTTCCTAGCTTGCTTCCCTGGTGACAACTCTTCTGGTTCATTTTCCTCGTTTAATAGTTCTGAGATTGTCCGATACTTAGGCTTTTCCTCAAACTCAAACAAGTTATCTATATATTTATCACTAGCTTCATTTGGGTAAGCTTCTGTAGGAATATCATCATCGTCATCACCTTCACTACCCGTCCACAAAGTTTTCTCTTCATCACTCCCAGACCATACACTCCATAACTCATCACTATCATCAGCATCAATAAGATGCGAATGCTCCTTTGCCTGCTGTCTTACCTTCCGAATCTCTTTTTCAAGATGATTTTGACCTTTTTCACAATTATTTTCATCCTCACTTTCATCTTCACTTCCTGTCCATAGGCAATCATCTTCATCCATCTCTTTTTTCCATGCTTTCTTGAATTCCTCATCACCTGGTTTCTCACTGCCAAATAGATCATAATGCTTGGCCCGAGAACTAGCATATGATCTTGATGCTGCAAATTATCCAGTATAGACTACGCATCATGCTCAAAGACAAGCAATAGGCAATAGCATATGTAGGATCAATTACCAAGTCTTTATACATGAGATAAATTTTCTTTATGGTTTCTTGCATCTATATCAGATGTTAAAAATATTAATTTAACCAGTAATAGAGACACAATGCTACTCCAAATTGCTGTCCATTTTATTCATTTATTGATTGATTTTTTTTTCCTTTCTCATTAATAATAGCATTTTTTTTTTGGAAAGAATGTTCTAATGGTATCTGCTGTTAACAAGGAAATTGACTTAAATTATACTGTCAAAGAAACTTCAACCAGAAATTAATTATTATACAACTATTATGATCTCATTTCCGTAAACTGTTAATAATAAAATAAAGAGACAGGGCGATGTATTTCCACAGAATTTCACTAACAACTAAATTCCAAATTCACAAAGTGCCCACTAAAAATTTAAACAGAAAAATCAAGTCTTGCAGCCAAGTGGGTTCAGGACTTTCTACAAACACGTAGATTACAAAACTGATAGCTCCATTGACAAACATACTAGGAAATTTGAATGAACTTTCACATATAATAAATATTCTAAAGCTCAAAAATAAAAATAAAAATAAAAATAAAAAAAACAATCGAAAAGGATATCATGAGCATACCCATCCACACATACTGTAATATACTACGAAGATGAAAGTTCAAAAGCAGTATGAATCTGACCTTGAAAATTTGGAAAAGCCCCACCATAAATGGGATTTCTTGAATTATTCATACGAGAATGATAAATGAGACTGGACGACAGAGCACGTGGGGTTTCAGAGATTTTGCCAACAAATAGCAGCTTATTCAAAACTATAATTAAAGAAAAAAAAAATGGTTGGAGAATAGTCCGACCTTGAAGAAGGTGAATATAGCAATCGGAGCTTTGGGATTCTGAAGACGAAAGCAAGAAAGGGAAGGCGGGAAGAGAGTCGCGTGGCCATCTTTGCCCTCGCCAACTGAATCAGTCACTAGCCTGTTTGCCTAGATCTTTAAGCCAGGCCGCCAGAGTCGAGCACATTTTTCAATTTTTGTTGACAAAATTGAAAAAGAAATTTAATTTCGTCAGCCACTGAATTTTATTTTTGTGTATTAAATATTTTTTTGACATAAAAAATAAAATAAATAATTTCATGAAATTGCAGGAAATTTAATATTAAAAAAGAAAAATTACATAAAAAAAATTATGAATTTTATCGAATTTCATAATTATATTTAATTTTAAAAAAATTATTTAAATTATATGAATTTTTCATTTTTAAAACAAATATAATTTGAGTAAAACGAATCTAATTTTCTAAGTTAATTGATGCTTACATAGATTGACCTTCGTGTGAATTAAATTATTGACTGGATTAAATAATTATATTAAATTGCAAACATTTTACTTTAATTATTCAATTATAATTGAATATATTTAATTCATATATATAGTTAGCTACTTTATTCGGTAAATTTATGAGATTAGTTTCATACTATCTAAAATATATTTATTTCAAAAACAAAAATTTATATAATTTAAACATATTTTTTTAGAATTTAATATAATTGTGATATCATACTCATGTGTAGGTTAGAAAATTTAGTCTTTTCTTATAAAATTAGAAATTTGTAAATTAGAATCTTGTAATTGTCCCTTTAAAAAAACCAAAAAATACTTAAATTATGGACTTGAGACTTTGTATAAAAATATTCATACTACGAATTTTATTTCAAAAGTATTTTCCGGTCCAAAAATGTGACGCCGCCCCACAGACTTGGCATCAAGAAGGCTACATGACATGCCGGAGTGATAAATAAGAAAAAAAGTTAGATGAATTTTTTTTTACGTCATCAGTACAGTTCTCTGTGAGCCATTTGAGGAAAAAATTAAAAACTGAAAGAATTTCGGCATGTTTTTGTATAGGAATATATTTTTTAAAAAATCGTAGTATAAGTATTTTTATTTAAAGTTTAACAGAATATGCCTAAATTATCTATAAGCTCATAATTTAGAATTTTTTTTTTATAATTAGTCATTGAATCATCTCAAAAATCAAAGACACTTTGATAATATTCTTCGGTTATTTTAATTTGAAATAATACAATATAATTAATATGATTTATAAACGGTACTTTTATTCTTTTTAATAATCTTTTTAGATACAAAGGTGTAAAATTATTATTATTATTATATTGTACTAATATTTTTTAAAATTTAAAATTATTCAATTGTCCTATCTGTTTTGTTTCTGTTAAACTATATGATCATTTTATCAAATTTTAAAATATTTACCATTAATCAGAAAAAAATATTTTATTTTACTCAGGAGTACTGATACAATATACCAAACTTATGAATACTAGTATAATATATAAAATCTTAATGAATACTAGTGCAATATAT
Organism: Balakata baccata; assembly: GCA_949630135.1. Classification (NCBI taxonomy): domain Eukaryota; kingdom Viridiplantae; phylum Streptophyta; class Magnoliopsida; order Malpighiales; family Euphorbiaceae; genus Balakata; species Balakata baccata. The sequence goes on along the minus strand of CATIWF010081691.1, from coordinate 1,930 downwards.
CAAACATTATGAGTAAATAAATAATAACTTTTTTATTATTTTATCATAATTTAATATCTTTCTAATAAAAAAAATTGACAAAATCTCTATCCAGCCCCTGAAAGTGTATAAATTTTTTAGATCACCTCCGTGACCAATTTTTGGCTCAAATAGCCCCTTAAGTCTCGTTTTTGGACTAAGTAGCCCTTGAACCAAATGAATAATAACATAAACATAAAATTCTGATAAGGCCAAACATGTGAATCAGATGCGCGCTGATGTAGATTTTGGGCCAATAGCATTAAGACAACGGGGCCATTGGTGTGCTAAGGTGTTAAATAACTTTCTCATTTAATTTTTTAACTGTTTGAAAGTTAAAACAAAAACTAATTGCATTATTTATTATGTTTGGTTAAGTATAAACCTAAAAAGCTTCTTTTACCACTAAGATTCAGAGCACAATCTCCCTCTCTATTTTCTGAGAAAAACTTCAAATCCATTTTGCATGTGCCTAAAATTTGCTCCAAAGTTCATAGTTTCATGGTTGGGAATGGATTTTGACTTCAAATCATCTATTCAGTAAGTGTTGTGGCTAAAATTTTGACTTGTATTATGACGAGTGGAAAAGGATTGTAGTGTGAGACCATTGTATATGCCTTCATTGACAATAAAAGTGATTCAAAAAAGTATGTCTAAAGTAATATTATATTATGTTTGTTGTAATTTAGGGTTTAAAATAATCTATAATGACATGGAAGTTTCTGTGGTTTTTTTGTTATTAGTGGTAAAGTTCGGATTTTTTTTGTGTTAGTTAAGTTTAAGGGGAATCTTGCTTAGCTTTTTTATTATGTGATGTGTCATTTTTGTCTTAACGTTGTTTATAATTTATGCTTTGAATTGTTGGTATTTTAACCAATAACTTGTAACTGCCGATATTAATAGTGTAGTTTTTCACTATGATGGGGTAATAGGAAGTGATTTGAAAGAATATAAACAAGGGATTAGCAATGCAATAGACATTGATATGGACAAACTCTCTTTACAATAGTTTTATGGATATCAAAAAGACTATCGTTATGAGAGAGTTGGGATTAGGAGTTTTCACTATAAAGATAAATGGGGTAAATTTATTATGATAAAAGGGGATGGTGAGTTGTTTTCTCTAATAAAGGGATTTAAGGATTATGATGAGCTGGATATATATGTTGCACATGCATGTGAATCATAAAATGGGATCATAAACACACATGAGGACCATTATAATATCTTTAAGACAATTGTTTTGGCAATTAAGTGTAGAAGTGGGGAGTAGTGTTAGGGTTTCTAATGTAGAAAATATAGGTATAAATAATGTAACACCTTATATCTATGGATATCACTTATACTTATATCATGTTATCGTATATTGTATAGAATAGGACATAGTCCTGTTTATAATGAGGGATAATTTTTTTTTTGAATCATATAATATTATCACTTTGCAACATTTGACAGCTAAGCATCACATATGTTAACAATTCAAACATTATGTTCAATTATTTCGGTTAAAAAGGTTAAAGCCAAATACACATTTACACATTATTGCATATTTAGTAATTTATACATATACAGATACACAACCAAAAATACAAATGCCATGTTCCTATACATATGTGCAATGCAAGGAGAGAGATTGGTGAGACTCGGCCGGTGACCTGTGATCTATGTCTTCTATATGGTATGCACCTCCAAATTGAGCTAATTACTCTTCTTTGCCCGAAAGATGATGCAATTTGATGAGTTGCAACTCAATGAGAATAATTATTAAAAGCTTTCTAAAGTACTAAGTCAGTCACAATTACAAGTAGCAATTGTCATTCATACACATTTTGCATGTCATTCTATTTATCAATATCATATGAATATAAATAATATTAAATCATGTAAACATTTCATTTGCTTATACTTATGC